>CAXIUB010000300.1:0-121903 GCA_964034835.1 Muscina levida | reverse complement strand
ATTCCATCTAATACAAGGGATTTCTTGAGTTTTTCATAGTGATCACAAATTAAGCTCCTTTTTTCGATTAGACGCTTAGTTTACGAGATAATCGCATTTAAAGATTGCCATATGAAAATCCACCATTGGCTGCCCATTACATAGTCATATTCCCATCTAATACAAGGGATTTCTTGAGTTTTTCATAGTGATCACAAATTAAGCTCCTTTTTTCGATTAGACGCTTAGTTTACGAGATAATCGCATTTAAAGATTGCCATATGAAAATCCACCATTGGCCGCCCATTTTATAGTGAAATGCCCATCCAATACAAGGGATTTCTTGAGTTTTTCATAGTGATCACAAATTAACCTCCTTTTTTTCGATTAGACGCTTAGTTTACGAGATAATCGCATTTAAAGATTGCCATATGAAAATCCACCATTGGCCGCCCATTACATAGTCATATTCCCATCTAATACAAGGGATTTCTTGAGTTTTTCATAGTGATCACAAATTAAGCTTCTTTTTTCGATTAGACGCTTAGTTTACGAGATAATCGCATTTAAAGATTGCCATACGAAAATCCACCATTGGCCGCCCATTACATAGTCATATTCCCATCTAATACAAGGGATTTCTTGAGTTTTTCATAGTGATCACAAATTAAGCTTCTTTTTTCGATTAGACGCTTAGTTTACGAGATAATCGCATTTAAAGGTTGCCATATGAAAATCCACCATTGGCCGCCCATTTTATGGTGAAGTGCATATCTAATACAAGGGATTTCTTGAGTTTTTCATAGTGATCACAAATTAAGCTCCTTTTTTCGATTAGACGCTTAGTTTACGAGATAATCGCATTTAAAGATTGCCATATGAAAATCCACCATTGGCCGCCCATTTTATAGTGAAACGCCCATCCTATGCAAGGGATTTCTTGAGTTTTTCATAGTGATCACAAATTAAGCTCCTTTTTTCGATTAGACGCTTAGTTTACGAGATAATCGCATTTAAAGATTGCCATATGAAAATCCACCATTGGCCGCTCATTACATAGTCATATTCCCATCTAATACAAGGGATTTCTTGAGTTTTTCATAGTGATCACAAATTAAGCTTTTTTTCGATTAGACGCTTAGTTTACGAGATAATCGCATTTAAAGATTGCCATATGAAAATCCACCATTGGCCGCCCATTACATAGTCATATTCCCATCTAATACAAGGGATTTCTTGAGTTTTTCATAGTGATCACAAATTAAGCTCCTTTTTTCGATTAGACGCTTAGTTTACGAGATAATCGCATTTAAAGATTGCCATATGAAAATCCACCATTGGCCGCCCATTACATAGTCATATTCCCATCTAATACAAGCTTTCTTCAAACTAAGCTCCTTTTTTCGATTAGACGCTTAGTATACGGGATAATCGCATTTAAAGATTGTCATATGAAAATCCACCATTGGCCTCCCATTACATAGTCATATTCCCATCTAATACAAGGGATTTCTTGAGTTTTTCATGATCACAAATTAAGCTCCTTTTTTCGATTAGACGCTTAGTTTACGAGATAAACGCATTTAAAGATTGCCATATGAAAATCCACCATCGGCTGCCCATTTTATGGTGAAGTGCATATCTAATACAAGGGATTTCTTGAGTTTTTCATACTGATCACAAATTAAGCTCCTTTTTTCAATTAGACGCTTAGTTTACGAGATAATCGCATTTAAAGATGGCCATATGAAAATCCACCATTGGCCGCCCATTTTATGGTGAAATTCCCATCTTATAAAAGAGATTTCATCAGTTTTTCATAGTGATCACAAATTAAGCTCCTTTTTTCGATTAGACGCTTAGTTTACGAGATAAACGCATTTAAAGATTGCCATATGAAAATCCACCATCGGCTGCCCATTTTATGGTGAAGTGCATATCTAATACAAGGGATTTCTTGAGTTTTTCATAGTGATCACAAATTAAGCTCCTTTTTTCGATTAGACGCTTAGTTTACGAGATAATCGCATTTAAAGATTGCCATATGAAAATCCACCATTGGCCGCCCATTTTATGGTGAAATGCCCATCCAATACAAGGGATTTTTTGAGTTTTTCATAGTGATCACAAATTAAGCTCCTTTTTTCGATTAGACGCTTAGTTTACGAGATAATCGCATTTAAAGATTGCCATATGAAAATCCACCATTGGCCGCCCATTTTATGGTGAAATGCCCATCCAATACAAGGGATTTCTTGAGTTTTTCATAGTGATCACAAATTAACCTCCTTTTTTCGATTAGACGCTTAGTTTACGAGATAATCACATTTAAAGATTGTCATATAAAAATCCACCATTGGCCTCCCATTACATAGTCATATTCCCATCTAATACAAGGGATTTCTTGAGTTTTTCATAGTGATCACAAATTAAGCTCCTTTTTTCGATTAGACGCTTAGTTTACGAGATAAACGCATTTAAAGATTGCCATATGAAAATCCACCATCGGCTGCCCATTTTATGGTGAAGTGCATATCTAATACAAGGGATTTCTTGAGTTTTTCATAGTGATCACAAATTAAGCTCCTCTTTTCGATTAGACGCTTAGTTTACGAGATAATCGCATTTAAAGATTGCCATATGAAAATCCACCATTGGCCGCCCATTACATAGTCATATTCCCATCTAATACAAGGGATTTCTTGAGTTTTTCATAGTGATCACAAATTAAGCTCCTTTTTTCGATTAGACGCTTAGTTTACGAGATAATCGCATTTAAAGATTGCCATACGAAAATCCACCATTGGCCGCCCATTTTATGGTGAAATGCCCATCCAATACAAGGGATTTCTTGAGTTTTTCATAGTGATCACAAATTAACCTCCTTTTTTCGATTAGACGCTTAGTTTACGAGATAATCGCATTTAAAGGTTGCCATATGAAAATCCACCATTGGCCGCCCATTTTATGGTGAAGTGCATATCTAATACAAGGGATTTCTTGAGTTTTTCATAGTGATCACAAATTAAGCTCCTTTTTTCGATTAGACGCTTAGTTTACGAGATAAACGCATTTAAAGATTGCCATATGAAAATCCACCATTGGCCGCCCATTTTATAGTGAAATGCCCATCCAATACAAGGGATTTCTTGATTTTTTCATAGTGATCACAAATTAAGCTCCTTTTTTCGATTAGACGCTTAGTTTACGGGATAATCGCATTTAAAGATTGTCATTTGAAAATCCACCATTGGCCTCCCATTACATAGTCATATTCCCATCTAATACAAGGGATTTCTTGAGTTTTTCATAGTGATCACAAATTAAGCTCCTTTTTTCGATTAGACGCTTAGTTTACGAGATAATCGCATTTAAAGATTGCCATATGAAAATCCACCATTGGCTGCCCATTACATAGTCATATTCCCATCTAATACAAGGGATTTCTTGAGTTTTTCATAGTGATCACAAATTAAGCTCCTTTTTTCGATTAGACGCTTAGTTTACGAGATAATCGCATTTAAAGATTGCCATATGAAAATCCACCATTGGCCGCCCATTTTATAGTGAAATGCCCATCCAATACAAGGGATTTCTTGAGTTTTTCATAGTGATCACAAATTAACCTCCTTTTTTCGATTAGACGCTTAGTTTACGAGATAATCGCATTTAAAGATTGCCATATGAAAATCCACCATTGTCCGCCCATTACATAGTCATATTCCCATCTAATACAAGGGATTTCTTGAGTTTTTCATAGTGATCACATTAGATCACTTAGTTTACGAGATAATCGCATTTAAAGATTGCCATATGAAAATCCACCATCGGCTGCCCATTTTATGGTGAAGTGCATATCTAATACAAGGGATTTCTTGAGTTTTTCATAGTGATCACAAATTAAGCTCCTCTTTTCGATTAGACGCTTAGTTTACGAGATAATCGCATTTAAAGATTGCCATATGAAAATCCACCATTGGCCGCCCATTACATAGTCATATTCCCATCTAATACAAGGGATTTCTTGAGTTTTTCATAGTGATCACAAATTAAGCTTCTTTTTTCGATTAGACGCTTAGTTTACGAGATAATCGCATTTAAAGATTGCCATACGAAAATCCACCATTGGCCGCCCATTTTATGGTGAAATGCCCATCCAATACAAGGGATTTCTTGAGTTTTTCATAGTGATCACAAATTAAGCTTTTTTTCGATTAGACGCTTAGTTTACGAGATAATCGCATTTAAAGATTGCCATATGAAAATCCACCATTGGCCGCCCATTACATAGTCATATTCCCATCTAATACAAGGGATTTCTTGAGTTTTTCATAGTGATCACAAATTAAGCTCCTTTTTTCGATTAGACGCTTAGTTTACGAGATAATCGCATTTAAAGATTGCCATATGAAAATCCACCATTGGCCGCCCATTACATAGTCATATTCCCATCTAATACAAGCTTTCTTCAAACTAAGCTCCTTTTTTCGATTAGACGCTTAGTATACGGGATAATCGCATTTAAAGATTGTCATATGAAAATCCACCATTGGCCTCCCATTACATAGTCATATTCCCATCTAATACAAGGGATTTCTTGAGTTTTTCATGATCACAAATTAAGCTCCTTTTTTCGATTAGACGCTTAGTTTACGAGATAAACGCATTTAAAGATTGCCATATGAAAATCCACCATCGGCTGCCCATTTTATGGTGAAGTGCATATCTAATACAAGGGATTTCTTGAGTTTTTCATACTGATCACAAATTAAGCTCCTTTTTTCAATTAGACGCTTAGTTTACGAGATAATCGCATTTAAAGATGGCCATATGAAAATCCACCATTGGCCGCCCATTTTATGGTGAAATTCCCATCTTATAAAAGAGATTTCATCAGTTTTTCATAGTGATCACAAATTAAGCTCCTTTTTTCGATTAGACGCTTAGTTTACGAGATAAACGCATTTAAAGATTGCCATATGAAAATCCACCATTGGCCGCCCATTTTATGGTGAAATGCCCATCCAATACAAGGGATTTCTTGAGTTTTTCATAGTGATCACAAATTAACCTCCTTTTTTCGATTAGACGCTTAGTTTACGAGATAATCACATTTAAAGATTGTCATATAAAAATCCACCATTGGCCTCCCATTACATAGTCATATTCCCATCTAATACAAGGGATTTCTTGAGTTTTTCATAGTGATCACAAATTAAGCTCCTTTTTTCGATTAGACGCTTAGTTTACGAGATAAACGCATTTAAAGATTGCCATATGAAAATCCACCATCGGCTGCCCATTTTATGGTGAAGTGCATATCTAATACAAGGGATTTCTTGAGTTTTTCATAGTGATCACAAATTAAGCTCCTCTTTTCGATTAGACGCTTAGTTTACGAGATAATCGCATTTAAAGATTGCCATATGAAAATCCACCATTGGCCGCCCATTACATAGTCATATTCCCATCTAATACAAGGGATTTCTTGAGTTTTTCATAGTGATCACAAATTAAGCTTCTTTTTTCGATTAGACGCTTAGTTTACGAGATAATCGCATTTAAAGATTGCCATACGAAAATCCACCATTGGCCGCCCATTTTATGGTGAAATGCCCATCCAATACAAGGGATTTCTTGAGTTTTTCATAGTGATCACAAATTAACCTCCTTTTTTCGATTAGACGCTTAGTTTACGAGATAATCGCATTTAAAGATTGCCATATGAAAATCCACCATTGGCCGCCCATTTTATAGTGAAATGCCCATCCAATACAAGGGATTTCTTGAGTTTTTCATAGTGATCACAAATTAACCTCCTTTTTTCGATTAGACGCTTAGTTTACGAGATAATCGCATTTAAAGATTGCCATATGAAAATCCACCATTGGCCGCTCATTACATAGTCATATTCCCATCTAATACAAGGGATTTCTTGAGTTTTTCATAGTGATCACAAATTAAGCTTTTTTTCGATTAGACGCTTAGTTTACGAGATAATCGCATTTAAAGATTGCCATATGAAAATCCACCATTGGCCGCCCATTACATAGTCATATTCCCATCTAATACAAGGGATTTCTTGAGTTTTTCATAGTGATCACAAATTAAGCTCCTTTTTTCGATTAGACGCTTAGTTTACGAGATAATCGCATTTAAAGATTGCCATATGAAAATCCACCATTGGCCGCTCATTACATAGTCATATTCCCATCTAATACAAGGGATTTCTTGAGTTTTTCATAGTGATCACAAATTAAGCTTTTTTTCGATTAGACGCTTAGTTTGCGAGATAATCGCATTTAAAGATTGCCATATGAAAATCCACCATTGGCCGCCCATTACATAGTCATATTCCCATCTAATACAAGGGATTTCTTGAGTTTTTCATAGTGATCACAAATTAAGCTCCTTTTTTCGATTATTACATAGTCATATTCCTACCTAATACAAGGGATTTCTTGCGTTTTTCATAGTGATCACAAATTAAGCTCCTTTTTTCGATTAGACGCTTAGTTTACGAGATAATCGCATTTAAAGATTGCCATATGAAAATCCACCATTGGCCGCCCATTTTATAGTGAAATGCCCATCCAATACAAGGGATTTCTTGAGTTTTTCATAGTGATCACAAATTAAGCTCCTTTTTTCGATTAGACGCTTAGTTTACGAGATAATCGCATTTAAAGATTGCCATATGAAAATCCACCATTGGCCGCCCATTTTATAGTGAAATGCCCATCCAATACAAGGGATTTCTTGAGTTTTTCATAGTGATCACAAATTAAGCTCCTTTTTTCGATTAGACGCTTAGTTTACGAGATAATCGCATTTAAAGATTGCCATATGAAAATCCACCATTGGCCGCCCATTTTATAGTGAAATGCCCATCCAATACAAGGGATTTCTTGAGTTTTTCATAGTGATCACAAATTAAGCTCCTTTTTTCGATTAGACGCTTAGTTTACGAGATAATCGCATTTAAAGATTGCCATATGAAAATCCACCATTGGCCGCTCATTACATAGTCATATTCCCATCTAATACAAGGGATTTCTTGAGTTTTTCATAGTGATCACAAATTAAGCTTTTTTTCGATTAGACGCTTAGTTTACGAGATAATCGCATTTAAAGATTGCCATATGAAAATCCACCATTGGCCGCCCATTACATAGTCATATTCCCATCTAATACAAGGGATTTCTTGAGTTTTTCATAGTGATCACAAATTAAGCTCCTTTTTTCGATTAGACGCTTAGTTTACGAGATAATCGCATTTAAAGATTGCCATATGAAAATCCACCATTGGCCGCCCATTTTATAGTGAAATGCCCATCCAATACAAGGGATTTCTTGAGTTTTTCATAGTGATCACAAATTAAGCTCCTTTTTTCGATTAGACGCTTAGTTTACGAGATAATCGCATTTAAAGATTGCCATATGAAAATCCACCATTGGCCGCCCATTACATAGTCATATTCCCATCTAATACAAGGGATTTCTTGAGTTTTTCATAGTGATCACAAATTAAGCTTTTTTTCGATTAGACGCTTAGTTTACGAGATAATCGCATTTAAAGATTGCCATATGAAAATCCACCATTGGCCGCCCATTACATAGTCATATGCCCATCTAATACAAGGGATTTCTTGAGTTTTTCATAGTGATCACAAATTAAGCTTTTTTTCGATTAGACGCTTAGTTTACGAGATAATCGCATTTAAAGATTGCCATATGAAAATCCACCATTGGCCGCCCATTTTATCGTGAAATGCCCATCCAATACAAGGGATTTCTTGAGTTTATCATAGTGATCACAAATTAAGCTCCTTTTTTCGATTAGACGCTTAGTTTACGAGATAATCGCATTTAAAGATTGCCATACGAAAATCCACCATTGGCCGCCCATTTTATGGTGAAATGCCCATCCAATACAAGGGATTTCTTGAGTTTTTCACAGTGATCACAAATTAAGCTCCTCTTTT
The DNA here is from genome assembly GCA_964034835.1 of Muscina levida. NCBI lineage: Eukaryota > Metazoa > Arthropoda > Insecta > Diptera > Muscidae > Muscina > Muscina levida. The sequence goes on along the minus strand of CAXIUB010000300.1, from coordinate 113,939 downwards.
CGATTAGACGCTTAGTTTACGATATAATCGCATTTAAAGATTGCCATATGAAAATCCACCATTGGCCGCCCATTTTATGGTGAAATGCCCATCCAATACAAGGGATTTCTTGAGTTTTTCATAGTGATCACAAATTAAGCTCCTCTTTTCGATTAGACGCTTAGTTTACGAGATAATCGCATTTAAAGATTGCCATATGAAAATCCACCATTGGCCGCCCATTACATAGTCATATTCCCATCTAATACAAGGGATTTCTTGAGTTTTTCATAGTGATCACAAATTAAGCTCCTTTTTTCGATTAGACGCTTAGTTTACGAGATAATCGCATTTAAAGATTGCCATACGAAAATCCACCATTGGCCGCCCATTTTATGGTGAAATGCCCATCCAATACAAGGAATTTCTTGAGTTTTTCATAGTGATCACAAATTAAGCTCCTCTTTTCGATTAGACGCTTAGTTTACGAGATAATCGCATTTAAAGATTGCCATATGAAAATCCACCATTGGCCGCCCATTTTATAGTGAAATGCCCATCCAATACAAGGGATTTCTTGATTTTTTCATAGTGATCACAAATTAAGCTCCTTTTTTCGATTAGACGCTTAGTTTACGAGATAATCGCATTTAAAGGTTGCCATATGAAAATCCACCATTGGCCGCCCATTTTATGGTGGAGTGCATATCTAATACAAGGGATTTCTTGAGTTTTTCATAGTGATCACAAATTAAGCTCCTTTTTTCGATTAGACGCTTAGTTTACGAGATAATCGCATTTAAAGATTGCCATATGAAAATCCACCATTGGCTGCCCATTACATAGTCATATTCCCATCTAATACAAGGGATTTCTTGAGTTTTTCATAGTGATCACAAATTAAGCTCCTTTTTTCGATTAGACGCTTAGTTTACGAGATAATCGCATTTAAAGATTGCCATATGAAAATCCACCATTGGCCGCCCATTTTATAGTGAAATGCCCATCCAATACAAGGGATTTCTTGAGTTTTTCATAGTGATCACAAATTAACCTCCTTTTTTCGATTAGACGCTTAGTTTACGAGATAATCGCATTTAAAGATTGCCATATGAAAATCCACCATTGTCCGCCCATTACATAGTCATATTCCCATCTAATACAAGGGATTTCTTGAGTTTTTCATAGTGATCACATTAGATCACTTAGTTTACGAGATAATCGCATTTAAAGATTGCCATATGAAAATCCACCATCGGCTGCCCATTACATAGTCATATTCCCATCTAATACAAGGGATTTCTTGAGTTTTTCATAGTGATCACAAATTAAGCTCCTTTTTTCGATTAGACGCTTAGTTTACGAGATAATCGCATTTAAAGATTGCCATATGAAAATCCACCATTGGCTGCCCATTACATAGTCATATTCCCATCTAATACAAGGGATTTCTTGAGTTTTTCATAGTGATCACAAATTAAGCTCCTTTTTTCGATTAGACGCTTAGTTTACGAGATAATCGCATTTAAAGATTGCCATATGAAAATCCACCATTGGCCGCCCATTTTATAGTGAAATGCCCATCCAATACAAGGGATTTCTTGAGTTTTTCATAGTGATCACAAATTAACCTCCTTTTTTCGATTAGACGCTTAGTTTACGAGATAATCGCATTTAAAGATTGCCATATGAAAATCCACCATTGGCCGCCCATTACATAGTCATATTCCCATCTAATACAAGGGATTTCTTGAGTTTTTCATAGTGATCACAAATTAAGCTTCTTTTTTCGATTAGACGCTTAGTTTACGAGATAATCGCATTTAAAGATTGCCATACGAAAATCCACCATTGGCCGCCCATTACATAGTCATATTCCCATCTAATACAAGGGATTTCTTGAGTTTTTCATAGTGATCACAAATTAAGCTTCTTTTTTCGATTAGACGCTTAGTTTACGAGATAATCGCATTTAAAGGTTGCCATATGAAAATCCACCATTGGCCGCCCATTTTATGGTGAAGTGCATATCTAATACAAGGGATTTCTTGAGTTTTTCATAGTGATCACAAATTAAGCTCCTTTTTTCGATTAGACGCTTAGTTTACGAGATAATCGCATTTAAAGATTGCCATATGAAAATCCACCATTGGCCGCCCATTTTATAGTGAAACGCCCATCCTATGCAAGGGATTTCTTGAGTTTTTCATAGTGATCACAAATTAAGCTCCTTTTTTCGATTAGACGCTTAGTTTACGAGATAATCGCATTTAAAGATTGCCATATGAAAATCCACCATTGGCCGCTCATTACATAGTCATATTCCCATCTAATACAAGGGATTTCTTGAGTTTTTCATAGTGATCACAAATTAAGCTTTTTTTCGATTAGACGCTTAGTTTACGAGATAATCGCATTTAAAGATTGCCATATGAAAATCCACCATTGGCCGCCCATTACATAGTCATATTCCCATCTAATACAAGGGATTTCTTGAGTTTTTCATAGTGATCACAAATTAAGCTCCTTTTTTCGATTAGACGCTTAGTTTACGAGATAATCGCATTTAAAGATTGCCATATGAAAATCCACCATTGGCCGCCCATTACATAGTCATATTCCCATCTAATACAAGCTTTCTTCAAACTAAGCTCCTTTTTTCGATTAGACGCTTAGTATACGGGATAATCGCATTTAAAGATTGTCATATGAAAATCCACCATTGGCCTCCCATTACATAGTCATATTCCCATCTAATACAAGGGATTTCTTGAGTTTTTCATGATCACAAATTAAGCTCCTTTTTTCGATTAGACGCTTAGTTTACGAGATAAACGCATTTAAAGATTGCCATATGAAAATCCACCATCGGCTGCCCATTTTATGGTGAAGTGCATATCTAATACAAGGGATTTCTTGAGTTTTTCATACTGATCACAAATTAAGCTCCTTTTTTCAATTAGACGCTTAGTTTACGAGATAATCGCATTTAAAGATGGCCATATGAAAATCCACCATTGGCCGCCCATTTTATGGTGAAATTCCCATCTTATAAAAGAGATTTCATCAGTTTTTCATAGTGATCACAAATTAAGCTCCTTTTTTCGATTAGACGCTTAGTTTACGAGATAAACGCATTTAAAGATTGCCATATGAAAATCCACCATCGGCTGCCCATTTTATGGTGAAGTGCATATCTAATACAAGGGATTTCTTGAGTTTTTCATAGTGATCACAAATTAAGCTCCTTTTTTCGATTAGACGCTTAGTTTACGAGATAATCGCATTTAAAGATTGCCATATGAAAATCCACCATTGGCCGCCCATTTTATGGTGAAATGCCCATCCAATACAAGGGATTTTTTGAGTTTTTCATAGTGATCACAAATTAAGCTCCTTTTTTCGATTAGACGCTTAGTTTACGAGATAATCGCATTTAAAGATTGCCATATGAAAATCCACCATTGGCCGCCCATTTTATGGTGAAATGCCCATCCAATACAAGGGATTTCTTGAGTTTTTCATAGTGATCACAAATTAACCTCCTTTTTTCGATTAGACGCTTAGTTTACGAGATAATCACATTTAAAGATTGTCATATAAAAATCCACCATTGGCCTCCCATTACATAGTCATATTCCCATCTAATACAAGGGATTTCTTGAGTTTTTCATAGTGATCACAAATTAAGCTCCTTTTTTCGATTAGACGCTTAGTTTACGAGATAAACGCATTTAAAGATTGCCATATGAAAATCCACCATCGGCTGCCCATTTTATGGTGAAGTGCATATCTAATACAAGGGATTTCTTGAGTTTTTCATAGTGATCACAAATTAAGCTCCTCTTTTCGATTAGACGCTTAGTTTACGAGATAATCGCATTTAAAGATTGCCATATGAAAATCCACCATTGGCCGCCCATTACATAGTCATATTCCCATCTAATACAAGGGATTTCTTGAGTTTTTCATAGTGATCACAAATTAAGCTCCTTTTTTCGATTAGACGCTTAGTTTACGAGATAATCGCATTTAAAGATTGCCATACGAAAATCCACCATTGGCCGCCCATTTTATGGTGAAATGCCCATCCAATACAAGGGATTTCTTGAGTTTTTCATAGTGATCACAAATTAACCTCCTTTTTTCGATTAGACGCTTAGTTTACGAGATAATCGCATTTAAAGGTTGCCATATGAAAATCCACCATTGGCCGCCCATTTTATGGTGAAGTGCATATCTAATACAAGGGATTTCTTGAGTTTTTCATAGTGATCACAAATTAAGCTCCTTTTTTCGATTAGACGCTTAGTTTACGAGATAAACGCATTTAAAGATTGCCATATGAAAATCCACCATTGGCCGCCCATTTTATAGTGAAATGCCCATCCAATACAAGGGATTTCTTGATTTTTTCATAGTGATCACAAATTAAGCTCCTTTTTTCGATTAGACGCTTAGTTTACGGGATAATCGCATTTAAAGATTGTCATTTGAAAATCCACCATTGGCCTCCCATTACATAGTCATATTCCCATCTAATACAAGGGATTTCTTGAGTTTTTCATAGTGATCACAAATTAAGCTCCTTTTTTCGATTAGACGCTTAGTTTACGAGATAATCGCATTTAAAGATTGCCATATGAAAATCCACCATTGGCTGCCCATTACATAGTCATATTCCCATCTAATACAAGGGATTTCTTGAGTTTTTCATAGTGATCACAAATTAAGCTCCTTTTTTCGATTAGACGCTTAGTTTACGAGATAATCGCATTTAAAGATTGCCATATGAAAATCCACCATTGGCCGCCCATTTTATAGTGAAATGCCCATCCAATACAAGGGATTTCTTGAGTTTTTCATAGTGATCACAAATTAACCTCCTTTTTTCGATTAGACGCTTAGTTTACGAGATAATCGCATTTAAAGATTGCCATATGAAAATCCACCATTGTCCGCCCATTACATAGTCATATTCCCATCTAATACAAGGGATTTCTTGAGTTTTTCATAGTGATCACATTAGATCACTTAGTTTACGAGATAATCGCATTTAAAGATTGCCATATGAAAATCCACCATCGGCTGCCCATTTTATGGTGAAGTGCATATCTAATACAAGGGATTTCTTGAGTTTTTCATAGTGATCACAAATTAAGCTCCTCTTTTCGATTAGACGCTTAGTTTACGAGATAATCGCATTTAAAGATTGCCATATGAAAATCCACCATTGGCCGCCCATTACATAGTCATATTCCCATCTAATACAAGGGATTTCTTGAGTTTTTCATAGTGATCACAAATTAAGCTTCTTTTTTCGATTAGACGCTTAGTTTACGAGATAATCGCATTTAAAGATTGCCATACGAAAATCCACCATTGGCCGCCCATTTTATGGTGAAATGCCCATCCAATACAAGGGATTTCTTGAGTTTTTCATAGTGATCACAAATTAACCTCCTTTTTTCGATTAGACGCTTAGTTTACGAGATAATCGCATTTAAAGGTTGCCATATGAAAATCCACCATTGGCCGCCCATTTTATGGTGAAGTGCATATCTAATACAAGGGATTTCTTGAGTTTTTCATAGTGATCACAAATTAAGCTCCTTTTTTCGATTAGACGCTTAGTTTACGAGATAATCGCATTTAAAGATTGCCATATGAAAATCCACCATTGGCCGCCCATTTTATAGTGAAACGCCCATCCTATGCAAGGGATTTCTTGAGTTTTTCATAGTGATCACAAATTAAGCTCCTTTTTTCGATTAGACGCTTAGTTTACGAGATAATCGCATTTAAAGATTGCCATATGAAAATCCACCATTGGCCGCTCATTACATAGTCATATTCCCATCTAATACAAGGGATTTCTTGAGTTTTTCATAGTGATCACAAATTAAGCTTTTTTTCGATTAGACGCTTAGTTTACGAGATAATCGCATTTAAAGATTGCCATATGAAAATCCACCATTGGCCGCCCATTACATAGTCATATTCCCATCTAATACAAGGGATTTCTTGAGTTTTTCATAGTGATCACAAATTAAGCTCCTTTTTTCGATTAGACGCTTAGTTTACGAGATAATCGCATTTAAAGATTGCCATATGAAAATCCACCATTGGCCGCCCATTACATAGTCATATTCCCATCTAATACAAGCTTTCTTCAAACTAAGCTCCTTTTTTCGATTAGACGCTTAGTATACGGGATAATCGCATTTAAAGATTGTCATATGAAAATCCACCATTGGCCTCCCATTACATAGTCATATTCCCATCTAATACAAGGGATTTCTTGAGTTTTTCATGATCACAAATTAAGCTCCTTTTTTCGATTAGACGCTTAGTTTACGAGATAAACGCATTTAAAGATTGCCATATGAAAATCCACCATCGGCTGCCCATTTTATGGTGAAGTGCATATCTAATACAAGGGATTTCTTGAGTTTTTCATACTGATCACAAATTAAGCTCCTTTTTTCAATTAGACGCTTAGTTTACGAGATAATCGCATTTAAAGATGGCCATATGAAAATCCACCATTGGCCGCCCATTTTATGGTGAAATTCCCATCTTATAAAAGAGATTTCATCAGTTTTTCATAGTGATCACAAATTAAGCTCCTTTTTTCGATTAGACGCTTAGTTTACGAGATAAACGCATTTAAAGATTGCCATATGAAAATCCACCATTGGCCGCCCATTTTATGGTGAAATGCCCATCCAATACAAGGGATTTCTTGAGTTTTTCATAGTGATCACAAATTAACCTCCTTTTTTCGATTAGACGCTTAGTTTACGAGATAATCACATTTAAAGATTGTCATATAAAAATCCACCATTGGCCTCCCATTACATAGTCATATTCCCATCTAATACAAGGGATTTCTTGAGTTTTTCATAGTGATCACAAATTAAGCTCCTTTTTTCGATTAGACGCTTAGTTTACGAGATAAACGCATTTAAAGATTGCCATATGAAAATCCACCATCGGCTGCCCATTTTATGGTGAAGTGCATATCTAATACAAGGGATTTCTTGAGTTTTTCATAGTGATCACAAATTAAGCTCCTCTTTTCGATTAGACGCTTAGTTTACGAGATAATCGCATTTAAAGATTGCCATATGAAAATCCACCATTGGCCGCCCATTACATAGTCATATTCCCATCTAATACAAGGGATTTCTTGAGTTTTTCATAGTGATCACAAATTAAGCTTCTTTTTTCGATTAGACGCTTAGTTTACGAGATAATCGCATTTAAAGATTGCCATACGAAAATCCACCATTGGCCGCCCATTTTATGGTGAAATGCCCATCCAATACAAGGGATTTCTTGAGTTTTTCATAGTGATCACAAATTAACCTCCTTTTTTCGATTAGACGCTTAGTTTACGAGATAATCGCATTTAAAGATTGCCATATGAAAATCCACCATTGGCCGCCCATTTTATAGTGAAATGCCCATCCAATACAAGGGATTTCTTGAGTTTTTCATAGTGATCACAAATTAACCTCCTTTTTTCGATTAGACGCTTAGTTTACGAGATAATCGCATTTAAAGATTGCCATATGAAAATCCACCATTGGCCGCTCATTACATAGTCATATTCCCATCTAATACAAGGGATTTCTTGAGTTTTTCATAGTGATCACAAATTAAGCTTTTTTTCGATTAGACGCTTAGTTTACGAGATAATCGCATTTAAAGATTGCCATATGAAAATCCACCATTGGCCGCCCATTACATAGTCATATTCCCATCTAATACAAGGGATTTCTTGAGTTTTTCATAGTGATCACAAATTAAGCTCCTTTTTTCGATTAGACGCTTAGTTTACGAGATAATCGCATTTAAAGATTGCCATATGAAAATCCACCATTGGCCGCTCATTACATAGTCATATTCCCATCTAATACAAGGGATTTCTTGAGTTTTTCATAGTGATCACAAATTAAGCTTTTTTTCGATTAGACGCTTAGTTTACGAGATAATCGCATTTAAAGATTGCCATATGAAAATCCACCATTGGCCGCCCATTACATAGTCATATTCCCATCTAATACAAGGGATTTCTTGAGTTTTTCATAGTGATCACAAATTAAGCTCCTTTTTTCGATTATTACATAGTCATATTCCTATCTAATACAAGGGATTTCTTGCGTTTTTCATAGTGATCACAAATTAAGCTCCTTTTTTCGATTAGACGCTTAGTTTACGAGATAATCGCATTTAAAGATTGCCATATGAAAATCCACCATTGGCCGCCCATTTTATAGTGAAATGCCCATCCAATACAAGGGATTTCTTGAGTTTTTCATAGTGATCACAAATTAAGCTCCTTTTTTCGATTAGACGCTTAGTTTACGAGATAATCGCATTTAAAGATTGCCATATGAAAATCCACCATTGGCCGCCCATTTTATAGTGAAATGCCCATCCAATACAAGGGATTTCTTGAGTTTTTCATAGTGATCACAAATTAAGCTCCTTTTTTCGATTAGACGCTTAGTTTACGAGATAATCGCATTTAAAGATTGCCATATGAAAATCCACCATTGGCCGCCCATTTTATAGTGAAATGCCCATCCAATACAAGGGATTTCTTGAGTTTTTCATAGTGATCACAAATTAAGCTCCTTTTTTCGATTAGACGCTTAGTTTACGAGATAATCGCATTTAAAGATTGCCATATGAAAATCCACCATTGGCCGCTCATTACATAGTCATATTCCCATCTAATACAAGGGATTTCTTGAGTTTTTCATAGTGATCACAAATTAAGCTTTTTTTCGATTAGACGCTTAGTTTACGAGATAATCGCATTTAAAGATTGCCATATGAAAATCCACCATTGGCCGCCCATTACATAGTCATATTCCCATCTAATACAAGGGATTTCTTGAGTTTTTCATAGTGATCACAAATTAAGCTCCTTTTTTCGATTATTACATAGTCATATTCCTATCTAATACAAGGGATTTCTTGAGTTTTTCATTGTGATCACAAATTAAGCTCCTTTTTTCGATTAGACGCTTAGTTTACGAGATAATCGCATTTAAAGATTGCCATATGAAAATCCACCATTGGCCGCCCATTTTATAGTGAAATGCCCATCCAATACAAGGGATTTCTTGAGTTTTTCATAGTGATCACAAATTAAGCTCCTTTTTTCGATTAGACGCTTAGTTTACGAGATAATCGCATTTAAAGATTGCCATATGAAAATCCACCATTGGCCGCCCATTACATAGTCATATTCCCATCTAATACAAGGGATTTCTTGAGTTTTTCATAGTGATCACAAATTAAGCTTTTTTTCGATTAGACGCTTAGTTTACGAGATAATCGCATTTAAAGATTGCCATATGAAAATCCACCATTGGCCGCCCATTACATAGTCATATGCCCATCTAATACAAGGGATTTCTTGAGTTTTTCATAGTGATCACAAATTAAGCTTTTTTTCGATTAGACGCTTAGTTTACGAGATAATCGCATTTAAAGATTGCCATATGAAAATCCACCATTGGCCGCCCATTTTATCGTGAAATGCCCATCCAATACAAGGGATTTCTTGAGTTTATCATAGTGATCACAAATTAAGCTCCTTTTTTCGATTAGACGCTTAGTTTACGAGATAATCGCATTTAAAGATTGCCATACGAAAATCCACCATTGGCCGCCCATTTTATGGTGAAATGCCCATCCAATACAAGGGATTTCTTGAGTTTTTCACAGTGATCACAAATTAAGCTCCTCTTTTCGATTAGACGCTTAGTTTACGATATAATCGCATTTAAAGATTGCCATATGAAAATCCACCATTGGCCGCCCATTTTATGGTGAAATGCCCATCCAATACAAGGGATTTCTTGAGTTTTTCATAGTGATCACAAATTAAGCTCCTCTTTTCGATTAGACGCTTAGTTTACGAGATAATCGCATTTAAAGATTGCCATATGAAAATCCACCATTGGCCGCCCATTACATAGTCATATTCCCATCTAATACAAGGGATTTCTTGAGTTTTTCATAGTGATCACAAATTAAGCTCCTTTTTTCGATTAGACGCTTAGTTTACGAGATAATCGCATTTAAAGATTGCCATACGAAAATCCACCATTGGCCGCCCATTTTATGGTGAAATGCCCATCCAATACAAGGAATTTCTTGAGTTTTTCATAGTGATCACAAATTAAGCTCCTCTTTTCGATTAGACGCTTAGTTTACGAGATAATCGCATTTAAAGATTGCCATATGAAAATCCACCATTGGTCGCCCATTACATAGTCATATTCCCATCTAATACAAGGGATTTCTTGAGTTTTTCATAGTGATCACAAATTAAGCTCCTTTTTTCGATTAGACGCTTAGTTTACGAGATAATCGCATTTAAAGATTGCCATACGAAAATCCACCATTGGCCGCCCATTTTATGGTGAAATGCCCATCCAATACAAGGGATTTCTTGAGTTTTTCATAGTGATCACAAATTAAGCTCCTTTTTTCGATTAGACGCTTAGTTTACGAGATAATCGCATTTAAAGATTGCCATACGAATATCCACCATTGGCCGCCCATTTTATGGTGAAATGCCCATCCAATACAAGGGATTTCTTGAGTTTTTCATAGTGATCACAAATTAACCTCCTTTTTTCGATTAGACGCTTAGTTTACGAGATAATCGCATTTAAAGGTTGCCATATGAAAATCCACCATTGGCCGCCCATTACATAGTCATATTCCCATCTAATACAAGGGATTTCTTGAGTTTTTCATAGTGATCACAAATTAAGCTCCTTTTTTCGATTAGACGCTTAGTTTACGAGATAATCGCATTTAAAGATTGCCATATGAAAATCCACCATTGGCCGCCCATTTTATGGTGAAATGCCCATCCAATACAAGGGATTTCTTGAGTTTTTCATAGTGATCACAAATTAACCTCCTTTTTTCGATTAGACGCTTAGTTTACGAGATAATCGCATTTAAAGATTGCCATATGAAAATCCACCATCGGCCGCCCATTACATAGTCATATTCCCATCTAATACAAGGGATTTCTTGAGTTTTTCATAGTGATCACAAATTAAGCTCCTTTTTTCGATTAGACGCTTAGTTTACGAGATAATCGCATTTAAAGATTGCCATATGAAAATCCACCATTGGCCGCCCATTTTATGGTGAAATGCCCATCCAATACAAGGGATTTCTTGAGTTTTTCATAGTGATCACAAATTAAGCTCCTTTTTTCGATTAGACGCTTAGTTTACGAGATAATCGCATTTAAAGATTGCCATATGAAAATCCACCATTGGCCGCCCATTTTATAGTGAAATGCCCATCCAATACAAGGGATTTCTTGATTTTTTCATAGTGATCACAAACTAAGCTCCTTTTTTCGATTAGACGCTTAGTATACGGGATAATCGCATTTAAAGATTGTCATATGAAAATCCACCATTGGCCTCCCATTACATAGTCATATTCCCATCTAATACAAGGGATTTCTTGAGTTTTTCATAGTGATCACAAATTAAGCTCCTTTTTTCGATTAGACGCTTAGTTTACGAGATAAACGCATTTAAAGATTGCCATATGAAAATCCACCATCGGCTGCCCATTTTATGGTGAAGTGCATATCTAATACAAGGGATTTCTTGAGTTTTTCATAGTGATCACAAATTAACCTCCTTTTTTCGATTAGACGCTTAGTTTACGAGATAATCGCATTTAAAGATTGCCATATGAAAATCCACCATCGGCCGCCCATTACATAGTCATATTCCCATCTAATACAAGGGATTTCTTGATTTTTTCATAGTGATCACAAACTAAGCTCCTTTTTTCGATTAGACGCTTAGTATACGGGATAATCGCATTTAAAGATTGTCATATGAAAATCCACCATTGGCCTCCCATTACATAGTCATATTCCCATCTAATACAAGGGATTTCTTGAGTTTTTCATAGTGATCACAAATTAAGCTCCTTTTTTCGATTAGACGCTTAGTTTACGAGATAAACGCATTTAAAGATTGCCATATGAAAATCCACCATCGGCTGCCCATTTTATGGTGAAGTGCATATCTAATACAAGGGATTTCTTGAGTTTTTCATAGTGATCACAAATTAACCTCCTTTTTTCGATTAGACGCTTAGTTTACGAGATAATCGCATTTAAAGATTGCCATATGAAAATCCACCATCGGCCGCCCATTACATAGTCATATTCCCATCTAATACAAGGGATTTCTTGAGTTTTTCAGTGATCACAAATTAAGCTCCTTTTTTTGATTAGACGCTTAGTTTACGAAATAAACGCACTTAAAGATTGCCATATGAAAATCCACCATTGGCCGCCCAGTACATAGTCATATTCCCATCTAATACAAGGGATTTCTTGAGTTTTTCAGTGATCACAAATTAAGCTCCTTTTTTCGATTAGACGCTTAGTTTACGAGATAATCGCATTTAAAGATTGCCATATGAAAATCCACCATTGGCCGCCCATTACATAGTCATATTCCCATCTAATACAAGGGATTTCTTGAGTTTTTCATAGTGAACACAAATTAAGCTCCATTTTTCGATTAGACGCTTAGTTTACGAGATAATCGCATTTAAAGATTGCCATATGAAAATCCACCATTGGCCGCCCATTTTATGGTGAAATGCCCATCTAATACAAGGGATTTCTTGAGTTTTTCATAGTGATCACAAATTAAGCTCCTTTTTACGATTAGACGCTTAGTTTACGAGATAATCGCATTTAAAGATTGCCATATGAAAATCCACCATTGGCCGCCCATTACATAGTCATATTCCCATCTAATACAAGGGATTTCTTGAGTTTTTCAGTGATCACAAATTAAGCTCCTTTTTCCGTTTAGACGCTTAGTTTACGAGATAATCGCATTTAAAGATTGCCATATGAAAATCCACCATTGGCCGCCCATTATATAGTCATATCCCCATCTAATACAAGGGATTTCTTGAGTTTTTCATAGTGATCACAAATTAAGCTCCTTTTTTTGATTAGACGCTTAGTTTACGAGATAATCGCACTTCCATATGAAAATCCACCATTGGCCGCCCATTACATAGTCATATTCCCATCTAATACAAGGGATTTCTTGAGTTTTTCAGTGATCACAAATTAAGCTCCTTTTTCCGTTTAGACGCTTAGTTTACGAGATAATCGCATTTAAAGATTGCCATATGAAAATCCACCATTGGCCGCCCATTACATAGTCATATCCCCATCTAATACAAGGGATTTCTTGAGTTTTTCATAGTGATCACAAATTAAGCTCCTTTTTTTGATTAGACGCTTAGTTTACGAGATAATCGCACTTCCATATGAAAATCCACCATTGGCCGCCCATAACATAGTCATATTCCCATCTATTACAAGGGATTTCTTGAGTTTTTCATAGTGATCACAAATTAAGCTCCTTTTTTTGATTAGACGCTTAGTTTACGAAATAAACGCACTTAAAGATTGCCATATGAAAATCCACCATTGGCCGCCCATTATATAGTCATATCCCCATACAATACAAGGGATTTCTTGAGTTTTTCATAGTGATCACAAATTAAGCTCCTTTTTTTGATTAGACGCTTAGTTTACGAAATAAACGCACTTAAAGATTGCCATATGAAAATCCACCATTGGCCGCCCATAACATAGTCATATTCCCATCTAATACTAGGGATTTCTTTAGTTTTTCATAGTGATCACAAATTAAGCTCCTTTTTACGATTAGACGCTTAGTTTACGAGATAATCGCATTTCCATATGAAAATCCACCATTGGCCGCCCATTACATAGTCATATTCCCATCTAATACAAGGGATTTCTTGAGTTTTTCATAGTGATCACAAATTTAGCTCCTTTTTTCGATTAGACGCTTAGTTTACGAGATAATCGCATTTAAAGATTGCCATATGAAAATCCACCATTGGCTGCCTATTACATAGTCATATTCCCATCTAATACAAGGGATTTCTTGAGTTTTTCATAGTGATCACAAATTAAGCTCCTTTTTTTGATTAGACGCTTAGTTTACGAGATAATCGCACTTCCATATGAAAATCCACCATTGGCCGCCCATAACATAGTCATATTCCCATCTATTACAAGGGATTTCTTGAGTTTTTCATAGTGATCACAAATTAAGCTCCTTTTTTCGATTAGACGCTTAGTTTACGAAATAAACGCACTTAAAGATTGCCATATGAAAATCCACCATTGGCCGCCCATTATATAGTCATATCCCCATCTAATACAAGGGATTTCTTGAGTTTTTCATAGTGATCACAAATTAAGCTCCTTTTTTTGATTAGACGCTTAGTTTACGAGATAATCGCACTTCCATATGAAAATCCACCATTGGCCGCCCATAACATAGTCATATTCCCATCTATTACAAGGGATTTCTTGAGTTTTTCATAGTGATCACAAATTAAGCTCCTTTTTTCGATTAGACGCTTAGTTTACGAGATAAGCGCATTTAAAGATTGCCATATGAAAATCCACCATTGGCAGCCCATTATATAGTCATATCCCCATCTAATACAAGGGATTTCTTGAGTTTTTCATAGTGATCACAAATTAAGCTCCTTTTTTTGATTAGACGCTTAGTTTACGAAATAAACGCACTTAAAGATTGCCATATGAAAATCCACCATTGGCCGCCCATTATATAGTCATATCCCCATCTAATACAAGGGATTTCTTGAGTTTTTCATAGTGATCACAAATTAAGCTCCTTTTTTTGATTAGACGCTTAGTTTACGAGATAATCGCACTTCCATATGAAAATCCACCATTGGCCGCCCATAACATAGTCATATTCCCATCTATTACAAGGGATTTCTTGAGTTTTTCATAGTGATCACAAATTAAGCTCCTTTTTTCGATTAGACGCTTAGTTTACGAGATAAACGCATTTAAAGATTGCCATATGAAAATCCACCATTGGCAGCCCATTATATAGTCATATCCCCATCTAATACAAGGGATTTCTTGAGTTTTTCATAGTGAACTCAAATTAAGCTCCATTTTTCGATTAGACGCTTAGTTTACGAGATAATCGCATTTAAAGATTGCCATATGAAAATCCACCATTGGCCGCCCATTTTATGGTGAAATGCCCATCTAATACAAGGGATTTCTTGAGTTTTTCATAGTGATCACAAATTAAGCTCCTTTTTACGATTAGACGCTTAGTTTACGAGATAAACGCATTTAAAGATTGCCATATGAAAATCCACCATTGGCCGCCCATTTTATGGTGAAATGCCCATCTAATACAAGGGATTTCTTGAGTTTTTCAGTGATCACAAATTAAGCTCCTTTTTTTGATTAGACGCTTAGTTTACGAAATAAACGCATTTAAAGATTGCCATATGAAAATCCACCATTGGCCGCCCATTACATAGTCATATTCCCATCTAATACAAGGGATTTCTTGAGTTTTTCAGTGATCACAAATTAAGCTCCTTTTTCCGTTTAGACGCTTAGTTTACGAGATAATCGCATTTAAAGATTGCCATATGAAAATCCACCATTGGCCGCCCATTACATAGTCATATTCCCATCTAATACAAGGGATTTCTTGAGGTTTTCATAGTGATCACAAACTAAGCTCCTTTTTTCGATTAGACGCTTAGTTTACGAGATAATCGCATTTAAAGATTGCCATATGAAAATCCACCATTGGCCGCCCATTTTATGGTGAAATGCCCATCCAATACAAGGGATTTCTTGAGTTTTTCATAGTGATCACAAATTAAGCTCCTTTTTTCGATTAGACGCTTAGTTTACGAGATAATCGCATTTAAAGATTGCCATATGAAAATCCACCATTGGCCTCCCATTACATAGTCGTATTCCCATCCAATACAAGGGATTTCTTGAGTTTTTCATAGTGATCACAAATTAAGCTCCTTTTTTCGATTAGACGCTTAGTTTACGAGATAATCGCATTTAAAGATTGCCATATGAAAATCCACCATTGGCCGCCCATTTTATGGTGAAATGCCCATCCAATACAAGGGATTTCTTGAGTTTTTCATAGTGATCACAAATTAAGCTCCTTTTTTCGATTAGACGCTTAGTTTACGAGATAAACGCATTTAAAGATTGGCATATGAAAATCCACCATTGGCCGCCCATTACATAGTCATATTCCCATCTAATACAAGGGATTTCTTGAGTTTTTCATAGTGATCACAAATTAAGCTCCTTTTTTCGATTAGACGCTTAGTTTACGAGATAATCGCATTTAAAGATTGCCATATGAAAATCCACCATTGGCCGCCCATTACATAGTCATATTCCCATCTAATACAAGGGATTTCTTGAGTTTTTCATAGTGATCACAAATTAAGCTCCATTTTTCGATTAGACGCTTAGTTTACGAGATAATCGCATTTAAAGATTGCCATATGAAAATCCACCATTGGCCGCCCATTTTATGGTGAAATGCCCATCTAATACAAGGGATTTCTTGAGTTTTTCATAGTGATCACAAATTAAGCTCCTTTTTACGATTAGACGCTTAGTTTACGAGATAAACGCATTTAAAGATTGCCATATGAAAATCCACCATTGGCCGCCCATTTTATGGTGAAATGCCCATCCAATACAAGGGATTTCTTGAGTTTTTCATAGTGATCACAAATTAAGCTCCTTTTTCGATTAGACGCTTAGTTTACGAGATAATCGCATTTAAAGTTTGCCATATGAAAATCCACCATTGGCCGCCCATTTTATGGTGAAATGCCCATCCAATACAAGGGATTTCTTGAGTTTTTCATAGTGATCACAAATTAAGCTCCTTTTTTCGATTAGACGCTTAGTTTACGAGATAATCGCATTTAAAGATTGCCATATGAAAATCCACCATTGGCCTCCCATTACGTAGTCGTATTCCCATCCAATACAAGGGATTTCTTGAGTTTTTCATAGTGATCACAAATTAAGCTCCTTTTTTCGATTAGACGCTTAGTTTACGAGATAATCGCATTTAAAGATTGCCATATGAAAATCCACCATTGGCCGCCCATTTTATTGTGAAATGCCCATCCAATACAAGGGATTTCTTGAGTTTTTCATAGTGATCACAAATTAAGCTCCTTTTTTCGATTAGACGCTTAGTTTACGAGATAAACGCATTTAAAGATTGGCATATGAAAATCCACCATTGGCCGCCCATTACATAGTCATATTCCCATCTAATACAAGGGATTTCTTGAGTTTTTCATAGTGATCACAAATTAAGCTCCATTTTTCGATTAGACGCTTAGTTTACGAGATAATCGCATTTAAAGATTGCCATATGAAAATCCACCATTGGCCGCCCATTACATAGTCATATTCCCATCTAATACAAGGGATTTCTTTCCTTTTTACGATTAGACGCTTAGTTTACGAGATAAACACATTTAAAGATTGCCATATGAAAATCCACCATTGGCCGCCCATTACATAGTCATATTCCCATCTAATACAAGGGATTTCTTGAGTTTTTCATAGTGATCACAAATTAAGCTCCTTTTTTCGATTAGACGCTTAGTTTACGAGATAAACGCATTTAAAGATTGCCATATGAAAATCCACCATTGGCCTCCCATTACATAGTCATATTCCCATCTAATACAAGGGATTTCTTGAGTTTTTCATAGTGATCACAAATTAAGCTCCTTTTTTCGATTAGACGCTTAGTTTACGAGATAAACGCATTTAAAGATTGGCATATGAAAATCCACCATTGGCCGCCCATTACATAGTCATATTCCCATCTAATACAAGGGATTTCTTGAGTTTTTCATAGTGATCACAAATTAAGCTCCTTTTTACGATTAGACGCTTAGTTTACGAGATAAACGCATTTAAAGATTGCCATATGAAAATCCACCATTGGCCTCCCATTACATAGTCATATTCCCATCTAATACAAGGGATTTTTTGAGTTTTTCATAGTGATCACAAATTAAGCTCCTTTTTTCGATTAGACGCTTAGTTTACGAGATAATCGCATTTAAAGATTGCCATATGAAAATCCACCATTGGCCGCCCATTACATAGTCATATTCCCATCTAATACAAGGGATTTCTTGAGTTTTTCATAGTGATCACAAATTAAGCTCCTTTTTTCGATTAGACGCTTAGTTTACGAGATAAACGCATTTAAAGATTGGCATATGAAAATCCACCATTGGCCGCCCATTACATAGTCATATTCCCATCTAATACAAGGGATTTTTTGAGTTTTTCATAGTGATCACAAATTAAGCTCCTTTTTACGATTAGACGCTTAGTTTACGAGATAATCGCATTTAAAGATTGCCATATGAAAATCCACCATTGGCCGCCCATTACATAGTCATATTCCCATCTAATACAAGGGATTTCTTGAGTTTTTCATAGTGATCACAAATTAAGCTCCTTTTTACGATTAGACGCTTAGTTTACGAGATAAACACATTTAAAGATTGCCATATGAAAATCCACCATTGGCCGCCCATTACATAGTCATATTCCCATCTAATACAAGGGATTTCTTGAGTTTTTCA
The DNA here is from genome assembly GCA_964034835.1 of Muscina levida. Classification (NCBI taxonomy): domain Eukaryota; kingdom Metazoa; phylum Arthropoda; class Insecta; order Diptera; family Muscidae; genus Muscina; species Muscina levida. The sequence goes on along the minus strand of CAXIUB010000300.1, from coordinate 95,366 downwards.
TAGTGATCACAAATTAAGCTCCTTTTTTCGATTAGACGCTTAGTTTACGAGATAAACGCATTTAAAGATTGGCATATGAAAATCCACCATTGGCCGCCCATTACATAGTCATATTCCCATCTAATACAAGGGATTTCTTGAGTTTTTCATAGTGATCACAAATTAAGCTCCTTTTTACGATTAGACGCTTAGTTTACGAGATAATCGCATTTAAAGATTGCCATATGAAAATCCACCATTGGCCGCCCATTACATAGTCATATTCCCATCTAATACAAGGGATTTCTTGAGTTTTTCATAGTGATCACAAATTAAGCTCCTTTTTACGATTAGACGCTTAGTTTACGAGATAAACGCATTTAAAGATTGCCATATGAAAATCCACCATTGGCCTCCCATTACATAGTCATATTCCCATCTAATACAAGGGATTTTTTGAGTTTTTCATAGTGATCACAAATTAAGCTCCTTTTTTCGATTAGACGCTTAGTTTACGAGATAATCGCATTTAAAGATTGCCATATGAAAATCCACCATTGGCCGCCCATTACATAGTCATATTCCCATCTAATACAAGGGATTTCTTGAGTTTTTCATAGTGATCACAAATTAAGCTCCTTTTTTCGATTAGACGCTTAGTTTACGAGATAAACGCATTTAAAGATTGGCATATGAAAATCCACCATTGGCCGCCCATTACATAGTCATATTCCCATCTAATACAAGGGATTTCTTGAGTTTTTCATAGTGATCACAAATTAAGCTCCTTTTTACGATTAGACGCTTAGTTTACGAGATAAACGCATTTAAAGATTGCCATATGAAAATCCACCATTGGCCTCCCATTACATAGTCATATTCCCATCTAATACAAGGGATTTCTTGAGTTTTTCATAGTGATCACAAAATTAAGCTCCTTTTTTCGATTAGACGCTTAGTTTACGAGATAATCGCATTTAAAGATTGTCATATGAAAATCCACCAATGGCCTTGAGTTTTTCATAGTGATCACAAATTAAGCTCCTTTTTTCGATTGGACGCTTAGTTTACGAGATAAACGCATTTAAAGATTGCCATATGAAAATCCACCAATGGCCTCCCATTACATAGTCATATTCCCATCTAATACAACGAGATAATCCAATACAAAGGATTTCTTTAGTTTTTCATAGTGATCACAAATTAAGCTCCTTTTTTCGATTAGACGCTTAGTTTACGAGATAAACGCATTTAAAGATTGCCATATGAAAATCCACCATTGGCTGCCCATTACATAGTCATATTCCCATCTAATACAAGGGATTTCTTGAGTTTTTCATAGTGATCACAAAATTAAGCTCCTTTTTTCGATTAGACGCTTAGTTTACGAGATAATCGCATTTAAAGATTGTCATATGAAAATCCACCAATGGCCTTGAGTTTTTCATAGTGATCACAAATTAAGCTCCTTTTTTCGATTGGACGCTTAGTTTACGAGATAAACGCATTTAAAGATTGCCATATGAAAATCCACCATTGGCCTCCCATTACATAGTCGTATTCCCATCCAATACAAGGGATTTCTTGAGTTTTTCATAGTGATCACAAATTAAGCTCCTTTTTTCGATTAGACGCTTAGTTTACGAGATAATCGCATTTAAAGATTGCCATATGAAAATCCACCATTGGCCGCCCATTTTATTGTGAAATGCCCATCCAATACAAGGGATTTCTTGAGTTTTTCATAGTGATCACAAATTAAGCTCCTTTTTTCGATTAGACGCTTAGTTTACGAGATAAACGCATTTAAAGATTGGCATATGAAAATCCACCATTGGCCGCCCATTACATAGTCATATTCCCATCTAATACAAGGGATTTCTTGAGTTTTTCATAGTGATCACAAATTAAGCTCCATTTTTCGATTAGACGCTTAGTTTACGAGATAATCGCATTTAAAGATTGCCATATGAAAATCCACCATTGGCCGCCCATTACATAGTCATATTCCCATCTAATACAAGGGATTTCTTTCCTTTTTACGATTAGACGCTTAGTTTACGAGATAAACACATTTAAAGATTGCCATATGAAAATCCACCATTGGCCGCCCATTACATAGTCATATTCCCATCTAATACAAGGGATTTCTTGAGTTTTTCATAGTGATCACAAATTAAGCTCCTTTTTTCGATTAGACGCTTAGTTTACGAGATAAACGCATTTAAAGATTGGCATATGAAAATCCACCATTGGCCGCCCATTACATAGTCATATTCCCATCTAATACAAGGGATTTCTTGAGTTTTTCATAGTGATCACAAATTAAGCTCCTTTTTACGATTAGACGCTTAGTTTACGAGATAAACGCATTTAAAGATTGCCATATGAAAATCCACCATTGGCCTCCCATTACATAGTCATATTCCCATCTAATACAAGGGATTTCTTGAGTTTTTCATAGTGATCACAAAATTAAGCTCCTTTTTTCGATTAGACGCTTAGTTTACGAGATAATCGCATTTAAAGATTGTCATATGAAAATCCACCAATGGCCTTGAGTTTTTCATAGTGATCACAAATTAAGCTCCTTTTTTCGATTGGACGCTTAGTTTACGAGATAAACGCATTTAAAGATTGCCATATGAAAATCCACCAATGGCCTCCCATTACATAGTCATATTCCCATCTAATACAACGAGATAATCCAATACAAAGGATTTCTTTAGTTTTTCATAGTGATCACAAATTAAGCTCCTTTTTTCGATTAGACGCTTAGTTTACGAGATAAACGCATTTAAAGATTGCCATATGAAAATCCACCATTGGCTGCCCATTACATAGTCATATTCCCATCTAATACAAGGGATTTCTTGAGTTTTTCATAGTGATCACAAAATTAAGCTCCTTTTTTCGATTAGACGCTTAGTTTACGAGATAATCGCATTTAAAGATTGTCATATGAAAATCCACCAATGGCCTTGAGGTTTTCATAGTGATCACAAATTAAGCTCCTTTTTTTCGATTGGACGCTTAGTTTACGAGATAAACGCATTTAAAGATTGCCATATGAAAATCCACCATTGGCCTCCCATTACATAGTCGTATTCCCATCCAATACAAGGGATTTCTTGAGTTTTTCATAGTGATCACAAATTAAGCTCCTTTTTTCGATTAGACGCTTAGTTTACGAGATAATCGCATTTAAAGATTGCCATATGAAAATCCACCATTGGCCGCCCATTACATAGTCATATTCCCATCTAATACAAGGGATTTCTTGAGTTTTTCATAGTGATCACAAATTAAGCTCCTTTTTTCGATTAGACGCTTAGTTTACGAGATAAACGCATTTAAAGATTGGCATATGAAAATCCACCATTGGCCGCCCATTACATAGTCATATTCCCATCTAATACAAGGGATTTCTTGAGTTTTTCATAGTGATCACAAATTAAGCTCCTTTTTACGATTAGACGCTTAGTTTACGAGATAAACGCATTTAAAGATTGCCATATGAAAATCCACCATTGGCCTCCCATTACATAGTCATATTCCCATCTAATACAAGGGATTTCTTGAGTTTTTCATAGTGATCACAAAATTAAGCTCCTTTTTTCGATTAGACGCTTAGTTTACGAGATAATCGCATTTAAAGATTGTCATATGAAAATCCACCAATGGCCTTGAGTTTTTCATAGTGATCACAAATTAAGCTCCTTTTTTCGATTGGACGCTTAGTTTACGAGATAAACGCATTTAAAGATTGCCATATGAAAATCCACCAATGGCCTCCCATTACATAGTCATATTCCCATCTAATACAACGAGATAATCCAATACAAAGGATTTCTTTAGTTTTTCATAGTGATCACAAATTAAGCTCCTTTTTTCGATTAGACGCTTAGTTTACGAGATAAACGCATTTAAAGATTGCCATATGAAAATCCACCATTGGCTGCCCATTACATAGTCATATTCCCATCTAATACAAGGGATTTCTTGAGTTTTTCATAGTGATCACAAAATTAAGCTCCTTTTTTCGATTAGACGCTTAGTTTACGAGATAATCGCATTTAAAGATTGTCATATGAAAATCCACCAATGGCCTTGAGGTTTTCATAGTGATCACAAATTAAGCTCCTTTTTTTCGATTGGACGCTTAGTTTACGAGATAAACGCATTTAAAGATTGCCATATGAAAATCCACCATTGGCCTCCCATTACATAGTCGTATTCCCATCCAATACAAGGGATTTCTTGAGTTTTTCATAGTGATCACAAATTAAGCTCCTTTTTTCGATTAGACGCTTAGTTTACGAGATAATCGCATTTAAAGATTGCCATATGAAAATCCACCATTGGCCGCCCATTTTATTGTGAAATGCCCATCCAATACAAGGGATTTCTTGAGTTTTTCATAGTGATCACAAATTAAGCTCCTTTTTTCGATTAGACGCTTAGTTTACGAGATAAACGCATTTAAAGATTGGCATATGAAAATCCACCATTGGCCGCCCATTACATAGTCATATTCCCATCTAATACAAAGGATTTCTTGAGTTTTTCATAGTGATCACAAATTAAGCTCCATTTTTCGATTAGACGCTTAGTTTACGAGATAATCGCATTTAAAGATTGCCATATGAAAATCCACCATTGGCCGCCCATTACATAGTCATATTCCCATCTAATACAAGGGATTTCTTTCCTTTTTACGATTAGACGCTTAGTTTACGAGATAAACACATTTAAAGATTGCCATATGAAAATCCACCATTGGCCGCCCATTACATAGTCATATTCCCATCTAATACAAGTGATTTCTTTCCTTTTTACGATTAGACGCTTAGTTTACGAGATAAACGCATTTAAAGATTGCCATATGAAAATCCACCATTGGCTGCCCATTACATAGTCATATTCCCATCTAATACAAGGGATTTCTTGAGTTTTTCATAGTGATCACAAAATTAAGCTCCTTTTTTCGATTAGACGCTTAGTTTACGAGATAATCGCATTTAAAGATTGTCATATGAAAATCCACCAATGGCCTTGAGTTTTTCATAGTGATCACAAATTAAGCTCCTTTTTTCGATTGGACGCTTAGTTTACGAGATAAACGCATTTAAAGATTGCCATATGAAAATCCACCATCGGCTGCCCATTTTATGGTGAAGTGCATATCTAATACAAGGGATTTCTTGAGTTTTTCATAGTGATCACAAATTAAGCTCCTTTTTTCGATTAGACGCTTAGTTTACGAGATAATCGCATTTAAAGATTGCCATATGAAAATCCACCATTGGCCGCCCATTTTATGGTGAAATGCCCACCCAATACAAGGGATTTCATGAGTTTTTCATAGTGATCACAAATTAAGCTCCTTTTTTGGATTAGACGCTTAGTTTACGAGATAAACGCATTTAAAGATTGCCATATGAAAATCCACCATTGGCTGCCCATTACATAGTCATATTCCCATCTAATACATGGGATTTCTTGAGTTTTTCATAGTGATCACAAATTAAGCTCCTTTTTTCGATTAGACGCTTAGTTTACGAGATAATCGCATTTAAAGATTGCCATATGAAAATCCACCATTGGCAGCCCATTTTATGGTGAAATGCCCATCTAATACAAGGGATTTCTTGAGTTTTTCATAGTGATCACAAATTAAGCTCCTTTTTTGGATTAGACGCTTAGTTTACGAGATAAACGCATTTAAAGATTGCCATATGAAAATCCACCATTGGCTGCCCATTACATAGTCATATTCCCATCTAATACATGGGATTTCTTGAGTTTTTCATAGTGATCACAAATTAAGCTCCTTTTTTCGATTAGACGCTTAGTTTACGAGATAAACGCATTTAAAGATTGCCATATGAAAATCCACCATTGGCTGCCCATTACATAGTCATATTCCCATCTAATACATGGGATTTCTTGAGTTTTTCATAGTGATCACAAATTAAGCTCCTTTTTTTGATCAGACGCTTAGTTTACGAGATAAACGCATTTAAAGATTGCCATATGAAAATCAACCATTGGCAGCCCATTTTATGGTGAAATGCCCATCTAATACAAGGGATTTCTTGAGTTTTTCATAGTGATCACAAATTAAGCTCCTTTTTTCGATTAGACGCTTAGTTTACGAGATAAACGCATTTAAAGATTGACATATGAAAATCCACCAATGGCCGCCCATTTTATGGTGAAATGCCCATCTAATACAAGGGATTTCTTGAGTTTTTCATAGTGATCACAAATTAAGCTCCTTTTTTCGATTAGACGCTTAGTTTACGAGATAAACGCATTTAAAGATTGGCATATGAAAATCCACCAATGGCCGCCCATTTTATGGTGAAATGCCCATCTAATACAAGGGATTTCTTGAGTTTTTCATAGTGATCACAAATTAAGCTCCTTTTTTCGATTAGACGCTTAGTTTACGAGATAATCGCATTTAAAGATTGCCATATGAAAATCCACCATTGGCAGCCCATTTTATGGTGAAATGCCCATCTAATACAAGGGATTTCTTGAGTTTTTCATAGTGATCACAAATTAAGCTCCTTTTTTTGATTAGACGCTTAGTTTACGAGATAAACGCATTTAAAGATTGCCATATGAAAATCCACCATTGGCAGCCCATTTTATGGTGAAATGCCCATCTAATACAAGGGATTTCTTGAGTTTTTCATAGTGATCACAAATTAAGCTCCTTTTTTCGATTAGACGCTTAGTTTACGAGATAAACGCATTTAAAGATTGGCATATGAAAATCCACCAATGGCCGCCCATTTTATGGTGAAATGCCCATCTAATACAAGGGATTTCTTGAGTTTTTCATAGTGATCACAAATTAAGCTCCTTTTTTCGATTAGACGCTTAGTTTACGAGATTAAAGATTGCCATATGAAAATCCACCATTGGCCGCCCATTACATAGTCAAATTCCCATCTAATACAAGGAATTTCTTGAGTTTTTCATAGTGATCACAAATTAAGCTCCTTTTTTCGATTAGACGCTTAGTTTACGAGATAAACGCATTTAAAGATTGGCATATGAAAATCCACCAATGGCCGCCCATTTTATGGTGAAATGCCCATCTAATACAAGGGATTTCTTGAGTTTTTCATAGTGATCACAAATTAAGCTCCTTTTTTCGATTAGACGCTTAGTTTACGAGATAATCGCATTTAAAGATTGCCATATGAAAATCCACCATTGGCCGCCCATTACATAGTCATATTCCCATCTAATACAAGGGATTTCTTGAGTTTTTCATAGTGATCACAAATTTAGCTCCTTTTTTCGATTAGACGCTTAGTTTACGAGATAAACGCATTTGAAGATTGCCATATGAAAATCCACCATTGGCCGCCCATTTTATGGTGAAATGCCCATCCAATACAAGGGATTTCTTGAGTTTTTCATAGTGATCACAAATTAAGCTCCTTTTTTCGATTAGACGCTTAGTTTACGAGATAATCGCATTTAAAGATTGCCATATGAAAATCGACCATTGGCCGCCCATTTTATGGTGAAATGCCCATCTAATACAAGGGATTTCTTGAGTTTTTCATAGTGATCACAAATTAAGCTCCTTTTTTCGATTAGACGCTTAGTTTACGAGATAATCGCATTTAAAGATTGCCATATGAAAATCGACCATTGGCCGCCCATTTTATGGTGAAATGCCCATCTAATACAAGGGATTTCTTGAGTTTTTCATAGTGATCACAAATTAAGCTCCTTTTTTCGATTAGACGCTTAGTTTACGAGATAAACGCATTTAAAGATTGCCATATGAAAATCCACCATTGGCTGCCCATTACATAGTCATATTCCCATCTAATACAAGGGATTTCTTGAGTTTTTCATAGTGATCACAAATTAAGCTCCTTTTTTCGATTAGACGCTTAGTTTACGAGATAATCGCATTTAAAGATTGCCATATGAAAATCCACCATTGGCCGCCCATTTTATGGTGAAATGCCCATCCAATACAAGGGATTTCTTGAGTTTTTCATAGTGATCACAAATTAAGCTCCTTTTTTCGATTAGACGCTTAGTTTACGAGATAATCGTATTTTAAGATTGCCATATGAAAATACACCATTGGCCGCCCATTTTATGGTGAAATGCCCATCCAATACAAAGGATTTCTTGAGTTTTTCATAGTGATCACAAATTAAGCTCCTTTTTTCGATTAGACGCTTAGTTTACGAGATAAACGCATTTAAAGATTGCCATATGAAAATCCACCATTGGCCGCCCATTTTATGGTGAAATGCCCATCCAATACAAGGGATTTCTTGAGTTTTTCATAGTGATCACAAATTAAGCTCCTTTTTTCGATTAGACGCTTAGTTTACGAGATAATCGCATTTAAAGATTGCCATATGAAAATCCACCATTGGCCGCCCATTACATAGTCATATTCCCATCTAATACAAGGGATTTCTTGAGTTTTCATAGTGATCACAAATTAAGCTCCTTTTTTCGATTAGACGCTTAGTTTACGAGATAATCGCATTTAAAGATTGCCATATGAAAATCCACCATTGGCCGCCCATTTTACGGTGAAATTCCCATCTTATAAAAGGGATTTCTTCAGTTTTTCATAGTGATCACAAATTAAGCTCCTTTTTTCGATTAGACGCTTAGTTTACGAGATAATCGCATTTAAAGATTGCCATATGAAAATCCACCATTGGCCGCCCATTACATAGTCATATTCCCATCTAATACAAGGGATTTCTTGAGTTTTCATAGTGATCACAAATTAAGCTCCTTTTTTCGATTAGACGCTTAGTTTACGAGATAATCGCATTTAAAGATTGCCATATGAAAATCCACCATTGGCCGCCCATTTTATGGTGAAATGCCCATCCAATACAAGGGATTTCTTGAGTTTTTCATAGTGATCACAAATTAAGCTCCTTTTTTCGATTAGACGCTTAGTTTACGAGATAATCGTATTTTAAGATTGCCATATGAAAATACACCATTGGCCGCCCATTTTATGGTGAAATGCCCATCCAATACAAAGGATTTCTTGAGTTTTTCATAGTGATCACAAATTAAGCTCCTTTTTTCGATTAGGCGCTTAGTTTACGAGATAAACGCATTTAAAGATTGCCATATGAAAATCCACCATTGGCTGCCCATTACATAGTCATATTCCCATCTAATACAAGGGATTTCTTGAGTTTTTCATAGTGATCACAAAATTAAGCTCCTTTTTTCGATTAGACGCTTAGTTTGCGAGATAATCGCATTTAAAGATTGTCATATGAAAATCCACCAATGGCCTTGAGTTTTTCATAGTGATCACAAATTAAACTCCTTTTTTCGATTGGACGCTTAGTTTACGAGATAAACGCATTTAAAGATTGCCATATGAAAATCCACCATCGGCTGCCCATTTTATGGTGAAGTGCATATCTAATACAAGGGATTTCTTGAGTTTTTCATAGTGATCACAAATTAAGCTCCTTTTTTCGATTAGACGCTTAGTTTACGAGATAATCGTATTTAAAGATTGCCATATGAAAATACACCATTGGCCGCCCATTTTATGGTGAAATGCCCATCCAATACAAAGGATTTCTTGAGTTTTTCATAGTGATCACAAATTAAGCTCCTTTTTTCGATTAGACGCTTAGTTTACGAGATAATCGCATTTAAAGATTGTCATATGAAAATCCACCAATGGCCTTGAGTTTTTCATAGTGATCACAAATTAAACTCCTTTTTTCGATTGGACGCTTAGTTTACGAGATAAACGCATTTAAAGATTGCCATATGAAAATCCACCATCGGCTGCCCATTTTATGGTGAAGTGCATATCTAATACAAGGGATTTCTTGAGTTTTTTATAGTGATCACAAATTAAGCTCGTTTTTTCGATTAGACGCTTAGTTTACGAGATAATCGCATTTAAAGATTGCCATATGAAAATCCACCATTGGCCGCCCATTTTATGGTGAAATGCCCACCCAATACAAGGGATTTCATGAGTTTTTCATAGTGATCACAAATTAAGCTCCTTTTTTGGATTAGACGCTTAGTTTACGAGATAAACGCATTTAAAGATTGCCATATGAAAATCCACCATTGGCCGCCCATTACATAGTCATATTCCCATCTAATACATGGGATTTCTTGAGTTTTCATAGTGATCACAAATTAAGCTCCTTTTTTCGATTAGACGCTTAGTTTACGAGATAATCGCATTTAAAGATTGCCATACTCGTATGAAAATCCACCATTGGCCGAGATAAACGCATTTAAAGATTGCCATATGAAAATCCACCATTGGCTGCCCATTACATAGTCATATTCCCATCTAATACATGGGATTTCTTGAGTTTTTCATAGTGATCACAAATTAAGCTCCTGTTTTCGATTAGACGCATAGTTTACGAGATAATCGCATTTAAAGATTGCCATATGAAAATCCACCATTGGCCGAGATAAACGCATTTAAAGATTGCCCATTTTATGGTGAAGTACATATCTAATACAAGGGATTTCTTGAGTTTTTCATAGTGATCACAAATTAAGCTCCTTTTTTCGATTAGACGCTTAGTTTACGAGATAATCGCATTTAAAGATTGCCATATGAAAATCCACCATTGGCCGCCCATTTTATAGTGAAATGCCCACCCAATACAAGGGATTTCATGAGTTTTTCATAGTGATCACAAATTAAGCTCCTTTTTTCGATTAGACGCTTAGTTTACGAGATAATCGCATTTAAAGATTGCCATACTCGTATGAAAATCCACCATTGGCCGAGATAAACGCATTTAAAGATTGCCATATGAAAATCCACCATTGGCCGCCCATTACATAGTCATATTCCCATCTAATACATGGGATTTCTTGAGTTTTCATAGTGATCACAAATTAAGCTCCTTTTTTCGATTAGACGCTTAGTTTACGAGATAATCGCATTTAAAGATTGCCATACTCGTATGAAAATCCACCATTGGCCGAGATAAACGCATTTAAAGATTGCCATATGAAAATCCACCATTGGCTGCCCATTACATAGTCATATTCCCATCTAATACAAGGGATTTCTTGAGTTTTTCATAGTTATCACAAATTAAGCTCCTTTTTTCGATTAGACGCTTAGTTTACGAGATAATCGCATTTAAAGATTGCCATATGAAAATCCACCATTGGCTGCCCATTACATAGTCATATTCCCATCCAATACAATGGATTTCTTGAGTTTTTAATAGTGATCACAAATTAAGCTCCTTTTTTGGATTAGACGCTTAGTTTACGAGATAAACGCATTTAAAGATTGCCATATGAAAATCCACCATTGGCTGCCCATTACATAGTCATATTCCCATCTAATACATGGGATTTCTTGAGTTTTTCATAGTGATCACAAATTAAGCTCCTTTTTTCGATTAGACGCTTAGTTTACGAGATAAACGCATTTAAAGATTGCCATATGAAAATCCACCATTGGCCGCCCATTTTATAGTGAAATGCCCACCCAATACAAGGGATTTCATGAGTTTTTCATAGTGATCACAAATTAAGCTCCTTTTTTGGATTAGACGCTTAGTTTACGAGATAAACGCATTTAAAGATTGCCATATGAAAATCCACCATTGGCTGCCCATTACATAGTCATATTCCCATCCAATACAATGGATTTCTTGAGTTTTTAATAGTGATCACAAATTAAGCTCCTTTTTTGGATTAGACGCTTAGTTTACGAGATAAACGCATTTAAAGATTGCCATATGAAAATCCACCATTGGCTGCCCATTACATAGTCATATTCCCATCTAATACAAGGGATTTCTTGAGTTTTTCATAGTTATCACAAATTAAGCTCCTTTTTTCGATTAGACGCTTAGTTTACGAGATAATCGCATTTAAAGATTGCCATATGAAAATCCACCATTGGCTGCCCATTACATAGTCATATTCCCATCTAATACATGGGATTTCTTGAGTTTTTCATAGTGATCACAAATTAAGCTCCTTTTTTGGATTAGACGCTTAGTTTACGAGATAAACGCATTTAAAGATTGCCATATGAAAATCCACCATTGGCTGCCCATTACATAGTCATATTCCCATCTAATACATGGGATTTCTTGAGTTTTTAATAGTGATCACAAATTAAGCTCCTTTTTTCGATTAGACGCTTAGTTTACGAGATAAACGCATTTAAAGATTGCCTTATGAAAATCCACCATTGGCCGCCCATTACATAGTCATATTCCCATCTATGACAAGGGATTTCTTGTGTTTTTCATAGTGATCACAAATTAAGCTCCTTTTTTCGATTAGACGCTTAGTTTACGAGATAATCGCATTTAAAGATTTCCATATGAAAATCGACCATTGGCCGCCCATTTTATGGCGAAATGCCCATCCAATACAAGGGATATCTTGAGTTTTTCATAGTGATCACAAATTAACCTCCTTTTTTCGATTAGACGCTTAGTTTACGAGATAAACGCATTTAAAGATTGCCATATGAAAATCAACCATTGGCCGGCCATTACATAGTCATATTCCCATCTAATACAAGGGATTTCTTGAGTTTTTCATAGTGATCACAAATTAAGCTCCCTTTTTTCGATTAGACGCTTAGTTTACGAGATAATCGCATTTAAAGATTGCCATATGAAAATCCACCATTGGCCGCCCATTTTATGGTGAAATGCCCATCTAATACAAGGGATTTCTTGAGTTTTTCATAGTGATCACAAATTAAGCTCCCTTTTTTCGATTAGACGCTTAGTTTACGAGATAATCGCATTTAAAGATTGCCATATGAAAATCCACCATTAGCCGCCCATTTTATGGTGAAATGCCCATCCAATACAAGGGATTTCATGAGTTTTTCATAGTGATCACAAATTAAGCTCCTTTTTTTTGATTAGACGCTTAGTTTACGAGATAAACGCATTTAAAGATTGCCATATGAAAATCCACCATTGGCTGCCCATTACATAGTCATATTCCCATCTAATACATGGGATTTCTTGAGTTTTTCATAGTGATCACAAATTAAGCTCCTTTTTTCGATTAGACGCTTAGTTTACGAGATAATCGCATTTAAAGATTGCCATATGAAAATCCACCATCGGCCGCCGATTTTATGGTGAAATGCCTATCCAATCCAATGGATTTCTTGAGTTTTTAATAGTGATCACAAATTAAGCTCCTTTTTTCGATTAGACGCTTAGTTTACGAGATAAACGCATTTAAAGATTGCACCATTGGCCGCCCATTACAAAGTCATATTCCCATCTACTACAAGGGATTTCTTGAGTTTTTCATAGTGATCACAAATTAAGCTCCTTTTTTCGATTAGACGCTTAGTTTACGAGATAAACGCATTTAAAGATTGCCTTATGAAAATCCACCATTGGCCGCCCATTACATAGTCATATCCCCATCTATGACAAGGGATTTCTTGTGTTTTTCATAGTGATCACAAATTAAGCTCCTTTTTTCGATTAGACGCTTAGTTTACGAGATAATCGCATTTAAAGATTGCCATATGAAAATCGACCATTGGCCGCCCATTTTATGGCGAAATGCCCATCCAATACAAGGGATATCTTGAGTTTTTCATAGTGATCACAAATTAACCTCCTTTTTTCGATTAGACGCTTAGTTTACGAGATAAACGCATTTAAAGATTGCCATATGAAAATCAACCATTGGCCGCCCATTTTATGGTGAAATTCCCATCTTATAAAAGGGATTTCTTCAGTTTTTCATAGTGATCACAAATTAAGCTCCTTTTTTCGATTAGACGCTTAGTTTACGAGATAATCGCATTTAAAGATTGCCATATGAAAATCCACCATTGGCCGGCCATTACATAGTCATATTCCCATCTAATACAAGGGATTTCTTGAGTTTTTCATAGTGATCACAAATTAAGCTCCCTTTTTTCGATTAGACGCTTAGTTTACGAGATAATCGCATTTAAAGATTGCCATATGAAAATCCACCATTAGCCGCCCATTTGGTGAAATGCCCATCTAATACAAGGGATTTCTTGAGTTTTTCATAGTGATCACAAATTAACCTCCTTTTTTCGATTAGACGCTTAGTTTACGAGATAATCGCATTTAAAGATTGCCATATGAAAATCCACCATTGGCCGCCCATTACATAGTCATATTCCCATCTAATACATGGGATTTCTTGAGTTTTTCATAGTGATCACAAATTAAGCTCCTTTTTTCGATTAGACGCTTAGTTTACGAGATAATCGCATTTAAAGATTGCCATATGAAAATCCACCATCGGCCGCCGATTTTATGGTGAAATGCCTATCTAATCCAATGGATTTCTTGAGTTTTCATAGTGATCACAAATTAAGCTCCTTTTTTCGATTAGACGCTTAGTTTACGAGATAATCGCATTTAAAGATTGCCATACTCGTATGAAAATCCACCATTGGCCGAGATAAACGCATTTAAAGATTGCCATATGAAAATCCACCATTGGCTGCCCATTACATAGTCATATTCCCATCTAATACATGGGATTTCTTGAGTTTTTCATAGTGATCACAAATTAAGCTCCTTTTTTCGATTAGACGCTTAGTTTACGAGATAATCGCATTTAAAGATTGCCATATGAAAATCCACCATCGGCCGCCGATTTTATGGTGAAATGCCTATCTAATCCAATGGATTTCTTGAGTTTTCATAGTGATCACAAATTAAGCTCCTTTTTTCGATTAGACGCTTAGTTTACGAGATAATCGCATTTAAAGATTGCCATACTCGTATGAAAATCCACCATTGGCCGAGATAAACGCATTTAAAGATTGCCATATGAAAATCCACCATTGGCTGCCCATTACATAGTCATATTCCCACCTAATACAAGGGATTTCTTGAGTTTTTCATAGTTATCACAAATTAAGCTCCTTTTTTCGATTAGACGCTTAGTTTACGAGATAATCGCATTTAAAGATTGCCATATGAAAATCCACCATTGGCTGCCCATTACATAGTCATATTCCCATCCAATACAATGGATTTCTTGAGTTTTTAATAGTGATCACAAATTAAGCTCCTTTTTTGGATTAGACGCTTAGTTTACGAGATAAACGCATTTAAAGATTGCCATATGAAAATCCACCATTGGCTGCCCATTACATAGTCATATTCCCATCTAATACATGGGATTTCTTGAGTTTTTCATAGTGATCACAAATTAAGCTCCTTTTTTCGATTAGACGCTTAGTTTACGAGATAATCGCATTTAAAGATTGCCATATGAAAATCCACCATCGGCCGCCCATTTTATGGTGAAATGCCTATCCAATCCAATGGATTTCTTGAGTTTTTAATAGTGATCACAAATTAAGCTCCTTTTTTCGATTAGACGCTTAGTTTACGAGATAAACGCATTTAAAGATTGCACCATTGGCCGCCCATTACATAGTCATATTCCCATCTAATACAAGGGATTTCTTGAGTTTTTCATAGTGATCACAAATTAAGCTCCTTTTTTCGATTAGACGCTTAGTTTACGAGATAAACGCATTTAAAGATTGCCATATGAAAATCCACCATTGGCCGCCCATTACATAGTCATATCCCCATCTATGACAAGGGATTTCTTGTGTTTTTCATAGTGATCACAAATTAAGCTCCTTTTTTCGATTAGACGCTTAGTTTACGAGATAATCGCATTTAAAGATTGCCATATGAAAATCCACCATTGGCCGCCCATTTTATGCTGAAATTCCCATCTTATAAAAGGGATTTCTTCAGTTTTTCATAGTGATCACAAATTAAGCTCCTTTTTTCGATTAGACGCTTAGTTTACGAGATAATCGCATTTAAAGATTGCCATATGAAAATCCACCATTGGCCGGCCATTACATAGTCATATTCCCATCTAATACAAGGGATTTCTTGAGTTTTTCATAGTGATCACAAATTAAGCTCCCTTTTTTCGATTAGACGCTTAGTTTACGAGATAATCGCATTTAAAGATTGCCATATGAAAATCCACCATTGGCCGCCCATTTTATGGTGAAATGCCCATCTAATACAAGGGATTTCTTGAGTTTTTCATAGTGATCACAAATTAAGCTCCCTTTTTTCGATTAGACGCTTAGTTTACGAGATAATCGCATTTAAAGATTGCCATATGAAAATCCACCATTGGCCGCTCATTTTATGGTGAGATGCCCATCCAATACAAGGGATTTCATGAGTTTTTCATAGTGATCACAAATTAAGCTCCTTTTTTGGATTAGACGCCTAGTTTACGAGATAATCGCATTTAAAGATTGCCATATGAAAATCCACCATTGGCTGCCCATTACATAGTCATATTCCCATCTAATACATGGGATTTCTTGAGTTTTTCATAGTGATCACAAATTAAGCTCCTTTTTTCGATTAGACGCTTAGTTTACGAGATAATCGCATTTAAAGATTGCCATATGAAAATCCACCATCGGCCGCCGATTTTATGGTGAAATGCCTATCCAATCCAATGGATTTCTTGAGTTTTTAATAGTGATCACAAATTAAGCTTGTAATAAGTGGTAACTTATTAAGGGTTTTGTTTGTAATTTGATTATTTATTTATACTCTGGACCGAAATAAGATTAAAAGTCAGTACTCGGTCTCAGAGTCGTATTAGCCTCTAAAGTCCACGAAGGTCTGTTAGAGTCTTAATACTATTTAGGATTGAAAAGCCTTTTGAAATGAAAAAACGAGAAGAGTTAAGTTTTATTAAACTTTATTCGTCGCTTTCTACATTAAGACTGATACATTTGTTACAAAAGTTTGAGCTTAGGTGCGACCAAGTAAAATCCTTAAAGTCGTCTAGTATGGAAGTAAAATACAGAATTGAAACATTTACAATTTGAAACGAAACATTTACATTAGAGCTACAAGCTATCAGGTACTCGATTTAAAATAAAAGGATTGAATAAAAGTAATTTCATATCTTTACGTTAGTTAATAATAATCTCAAAAATAGTTAATAGTCTTTTATATACATATAATTATTTATACGGCCGCTACAACCTCCCCCTCTGGTGCATTAATCGTCCCGATAATGCGACCAGGATTTTTAATCAAGGCTAGAATTTTATAGTCACAACGATCTTCTTGGTGAATGTTGTGATAGCAGCATTCTCTTTCTTGATGTGTGTTGTTGTGCTGTTGGTTTTTGATGATTGTTGACATTTTTGTGCTTTGGAAGATTGGGAAGATTTTTGTTGCAAAATCGCTTTGAAAAAATTGTTTTGGTAAGTTTTGTCGTAGACTTGCATATTAAAAGGCACATCCCTCTCCCCCTACAGTAATACAGCCTCGATCACATTTTTCAACTTCACTTTTTCCTCCTTCGATTGCTTACGTTCAGTACAATATTAGCCGTACTAGAATTTATGGTATCTATAGTTGAATTTTGGCTTACACTCTGCATTTCTACGTTCAGTGCAATTTATGCCTTACTAGATTTTATATTAGCAGTTGTATAATTTTTGCTCTATTCTCCGTAAGATTTCCTTCGTTCAGTGCTAAATTTGCCTTACTAGTGCTTTGATTTCGATATTTTGTTTTATTTGGTACTTATGATGCTCTCGAATTATCTAAATTCGACATATAACCATTCAGGGAATTATTCCTTGTTCTTGGCATTTTATCCGAGATCGCATTTTGATTACAGCCCATTGGCATCTCTCTTCTTAAACATCTTTTGTGGGTGAGATGCATTAATACACGAAGAGAATATCACAAGAGCTTTTTGAAACGAACTGGAACTGAAACACCAGTAACTTATGAGGATTGTCCCAATATGAACCAATACTCTCAACAGCTTGTCGATGATATCGGTGTTTACAACAACTGCTTATGCTGATGCTGAAACGACCGAATTAGATCACAGGAGAACTTTTGCAACAACAATTTGCAGTGATGACACAACAAAGCAGGGAAACACCACTGACCGTCTGGTCGATGTCTAGACGGTACAACAACAACGCTTATGCTCTCAATGTTTGAGCGGTACACAAGCATTACTTGTCAGATCGACGTCTAGGCTTTACAACAATTCTTGTCTGGTCGGTGTTTAGGCGGTACAACAACAACACACAGGTCTTCTGTAAGGGTACCGCGAAACAGCATTGATGTTTACCGCGAGACAACGTTGATGGACATATACAGCAGCCGGTGATGATTTCGTCTTATTTTGGCAAATTTGAGCTTACGCACAAGATTTATACTGCGACTTTGTTGTGTATGCATCGGTTCATCAGGATGTTGTTTTTGTGCAAAATTTCTGCTATTTTTGCACAAAAATATTTTTGTTTTAGTTGATATTTTGGGCAAAATTTCTGCACAAAAATATTTTACGTTGGGCGCCAATTGTAATAAGTGGTAACTTATTAAGGGTTTTGTTTGTAATTTGATTATTTATTTATACTCTGGACCGAAATAAGACTAAAAGTCAGTACTCGGTCTCAGAGTCGTATTAGCCTCTAAAGTCCACGAAGGTCTGTTAGAGTCTTAATACTATTTAGGATTGAAAAGCCTTTTGAAATGAAAAAACGAGAAGAGTTAAGTTTTATTAAACTTTATTCGTCGCTTTCTACATTAAGACTGATACATTTGTTACAAAAGTTTGAGCTTAGGTGCGACCAAGTAAAATCCTTAAAGTCGTCTAGTATGGAAGTAAAATACAGAATTGAAACATTTACAATTTGAAACGAAACATTTACATTAGAGCTACAAGCTATCAGGTACTCGATTTAAAATAAAAGGATTGAATAAAAGTAATTTCATATCTTTACGTTAGTTAATAATAATCTCAAAAATAGTTAATAGTCTTTTATATACATATAATTATTTATACGGCCGCTACAAGCTCCTTTTTTCGATTAGACGCTTAGTTTACGAGATAAACGCATTTAAAGATTGCACCATTGGCCGCCCATTACATAGTCATATTCCCATCTACTACAAGGGATTTCTTGAGTTTTTCATAGTGATCACAAATTAAGCTCCTTTTTTCGATTAGACGCTTAGTTTACGAGATAAACGCATTTAAAGATTGCCTTATGAAAATCCACCATTGGCCGCCCATTACATAGTCATATCCCCATCTATGACAAGGGATTTCTTGTGTTTTTCATAGTGATCACAAATTAAGCTCCTTTTTTCGATTAGACGCTTAGTTTACGAGATAATCGCATTTAAAGATTGCCATATGAATATCCACCATTGGCCGCCCCATTTTATGGTGAAATGCCCATCCAATACAAGGGATTTCTTGTGTTTTTCATAGTGATCACAAATTAACCTCCTTTTTTCGATTAAACGCTTAGTTTACGAGATAAACGCATTTAAAGATTGCCATATGAAAATCAACCATTGGCCGCCCATTTTATGGTGAAATTCCCATCTTATAAAAGGGATTTCTTCAGTTTTTCATAGTGATCACAAATTAAGCTCCTTTTTTCGATTAGACGCTTAGTTTACGAGATAATCGCATTTAAAGATTGCCATATGAAAATCCACCATTGGCCGGCCATTACATAGTCATATTCCCATCTAATACAAGGGATTTCTTGAGTTTTTCATAGTGATCACAAATTAAGCTCCCTTTTTTCGATTAGACGCTTAGTTTACGAGATAATCGCATTTAAAGATTGCCATATGAAAATCCACCATTGGCCGCCCATTTTATGGTGAAATGCCCATCTAATACAAGGGATTTCTTGAGTTTTTCATAGTGATCACAAATTAAGCTCCCTTTTTTCGATTAGACGCTTAGTTTACGAGATAATCGCATTTAAAGATTGCCATATGAAAATCCACCATTGGCCGCCCATTTTATGGTGAAATGCCCATCTAATACAAGGGATTTCTTGAGTTTTTCATAGTGATCACAAATTAAGCTCCTTTTTTCGATTAGACGCTTAGTTTACGAGATAAACGCATTTAAAGATTGCCATATGAAAATCCACCATCGGCTGCCCTTTTTATGGTGAAGTGCATATCTAATACAAGGGATTTCTTGAGTTTTTCATAGTGATCACAATTTAAGCTCCTTTTTTCGATTAGACGCTTAGTTTACGAGATAATCGCATTTAAAGATTGCCATATGAAAATCCACCATTGGCCGCCCACTACATAGTCATATTCTCATCTAATACAAGGAATTCCTTGAGTTTTTCATAGTGATCACAAATTAAGCTCCTTTTTTCGATTAGACGCTTAGTTTACGAGATAAACGCATTTGAAGATTGCCATATGAAAATCCACTATTGGCCGCCCATTACATAGTCATATTCCCATCTAATACAAGGGATTTCTTGAGTTTTTCATAGTGATCACAAATTAACCTCCTTTTTTCGATTAGACGCTTAGTTTACGAGATAATCGCATTTAAAGATTGCCATATGAAAATCCACCATTGGCCGCCCATTATATAGACATATTCCCATCTAATACAAGGGATTTCTTGAGTTGTTCATAGTGATCACAAATTAAGCTCCTTTTTTCGATTAGACGCTTAGTTTACGAGATAATCGCATTTAAAGATTGCCATATGAAAATCCACCATTGGCCGCCCATTACATAGTCATATTCCCATCTAATACATGGGATTTCTTGAGTTTATCATAACGATCACTAATTAAGCTCCTTTTTTCGATTAGACGCTTAGTTTACGAGATAATCTCATTTAAAGATTGCCATATAAAAATCCACCATTTACAGCCCATTATATAGTCATATCCCCATCTATTAAAAGGAATTTCTTGAGTTTTTCATAGTGATCACAAATTAAGCTCCTTTTTTCGATTAGACGCTTAGTTTACGAGATAAACGCATTTGAAGATTGCCATATGAAAATCCACCATTGGCCGCCCATTATATAGTCATATTCCCATCTAATACATGGGATTTCTTGAGTTTATCATAACGATCACTAATTAAGCTCCTTTTTTCGATTAGACGCTTAGTTTACGAGATAATCTCATTTAAAGATTGCCATATGAAAATCCACCATTTGCAGCCCATTATATAGTCATATCCCCATCTATTAAAAGGAATTTCTTGAGTTTTTCATAGTGATCACAAATTAAGCTCCTTTTTTCGATTAGACGCTTAGTTTACGAGATAAACGCATTTGAAGATTGCCATATGAAAATCCACCATTGGCCGCCCATTACATAGTCTTATTCCCATCTACTACAAGGGATTTCTTGAGTTTTTCATCGCATTTAAAGATTGCCATATGAAAATCCACCATTGGCCGCCCATTATATAGTCATATCCCCATCTATTACAAGGGATTTCTTGAGTTTTTCATAGTGATCACAAATTAAGCTCCTTTTTTCGATTAGTTTACGAGATAATCGCATTTAAAGATTGCCATATGAAAATCCACCATTGGCCGCCCATTATATAGTCATATCCCCATCTATTACAAGGGATTTCATGAGTTTTTCATAGTGATCACAAATAAAGCTCCTTTTTTCGATTAGACGCTTAGTTTACGAGATAATCGCATTTAAAGATTGCCATATGAAAATCCACCATTGGCCGCCCATTATATAGTCATATCCCCATCTATTACAAGGGATTTCTTGAGTTTTTCATAGTGATCACAAATTAAGCTCCTTTTTTCGATTAGACGCTTAGTTTACGAGATAATCGCATTTAAAGATTGCCATATGAAAATCCACCATTGGCCGCCCATTATATAGTCATATTCCCATCTAATACAAGGGATTTCTTGAGTTGTTCATAGTGATCACAAATTAAGCTCCTTTTTTCGATTAGACGCTTAGTTTACGAGATAAACGCATTTAAAGATTGCCATATGAAAATCTACCATTGGCCGCCCATTTTATGGTGAAATGCCCATCTAATACATGGGATTTCTTGAGTTTATCATAACGATCACTAATTAAGATTTCTTTTTCGATTAGACGCTTAGTTTACGAGATAATCGCATTTAAAGATTGCCATATAAAAATCCACCATTGGCCGCCCATTTTATGGTGAAATGCCCATCTAATACAAGGGATTTCTTGAGTTTTTCATAGTGATAACAAATTAAGCTCCTTTTTTCGATTAGACGCTTAGTTTACGAGATAAACGCATTTAAAGGTTGCCATATGAAAATCCACCATTGGCCGCCCACTACATAGTCATATCCCAATCTAATACAAGATATTTCTTGAGTTCTTCATAGTGATCACAAATTAAGCTCCTTTTTTCGATTAGACGCTTAGTTTACGAGATAATCGCATTTAAAGATTGCCATATCAAAATCCACCATTGGCCGCCCATTACATAGTCATATCCCAATCTAATACAAGGGATTTCTTGAGTTTTTCATAGTGATCACAAATTAAGCTCCTTTTTTCGATTAGACGCTTAGTTTACGAGATAATCGCATTTAAAGATTGCCATATGAAAATCCACCATTGGCCGCCCATTATATAGTCATATTCCCATCTAATACAAGGGATTTCTTGAGTTTCTCATAGTGATCACAAATTAAGCTCCTTTTTTCGATTAGACGCTTAGTTTGCGAGATAAACGCATTTAAAGATTGCCATATGAAAATCCACCATTGGCCGCCCATTATATAGTCATATCCCCATCTAATACAAGGGATTTCTTGAGTTTCTCATAGTGATCACAAATTAAGCTCCTTTTTTCGATTAGACGCTTAGTTTACGAGATAATCGCATTTAAAGATTGCCATATCAAAATCCACCATTGGCCGCCCATTACATAGTCATATTCCCATCTAATACAAGGGATTTCTTGAGTTGTTCATAGTGATCACAAATTAAGCTCCTTTTTTCGATTAGACGCTTAGTTTACGAGATAAACGCATTTAAAGATTGCCATATGAAAATCTACCATTGGCCGCCCATTTTATGGTGAAATGCCCATCTAATACATGGGATTTCTTGAGTTTATCATAACGATCACTAATTAAGATTCTTTTTTCGATTAGACGCTTAGTTTACGAGATAATCGCATTTAAAGATTGCCATATAAAAATCCACCATTGGCCGCCCATTTTATGGTGAAATGCCTATCTAATACAAGGGATTTCTTGAGTTGTCATAGTGATCACAAATTAAGCTCCTTTTTTTGATTAGACGCTTAGTTTACGAGATAATCGCATTTAAAGATTGCCATATGAAAATCCACCATTGGCAGCTCATTTTATGGTGAAATGCCCATCTAATACAAGGGATTTCTTGAGTTTTTCATAGTGATCACATATTAAGCTTCTTTTTTCGATTAGACGCTTAGTTTACGAGATAATCGCATTTAAAGATTGCCATATGAAAATCCACCATTGGCAGCCCATTACATAGTCATATTCCCATCTAATACAAGGGATTTCTTGAGTTTTTCATAGTGCTCACATATTAAGCTTCTTTTATCGATTAGACGCTTAGTTTACGAGATAATCGCATTTAAAGATTGCCATATGAAAATCCACCATTGGCAGCTCATTTTATGGTGAAATGCCCATCTAATACAAGGGATTTCTTGAGTTTTTCATAGTGATCACATATTAAGCTTCTTTTTTCGATTAGACGCTTAGTTTACGAGATAATCGCATTTAAAGATTGCCATATGAAAATCCACCATTGGCAGCCCATTACATAGTCATATTCCCATCTAATACAAGGGATTTCTTGAGTTTTTCATAGTGCTCACATATTAAGCTTCTTTTTTCGATTAGACGCTTAGTTTACGAGATAATCGCATTTAAAGATTGCCATATGAAAATCCACCATTGGCAGCCCATTACATAGTCATATTCCCATCTAATACAAGGGATTTCTTGAGTTTTTCATAGTGATCACAAATTAAGCTCCTTTTTTCGATTAGACGCTTAGTTTACGAGATAATCGCAATTAAAGATTGCCATATGAAAATCCACTATTGGCCGCCCATTACATAGTCATATTCCCATCTAATACAAGGGATTTCTTGAGTTTTTCATAGTGATCACAAATTAAGCTCCTTTTTTTGATTAGACGCTTAGTTAACGAGATAATCGCATTTAAAGATTGCCCTATGAAAATCCACCATTGGCAGCCCATTTTGCGGTGAAATGCCCATCTAATACAAGGGATTTCTTGAGTTTTTCATAGTGATCACATATTAAGCTTCTTTTCTCGATTAGACGCTTAGTTTAAGAGATAAACGCATTTAAAGATTGCCATATGAAAATCCACCATTGGCCGCCCATTACATAGTCATATTCCCATCCAATACAAGGGATTTCTTGAGTTTTTCATAGTGATCACAAAATAAGCTCTTTTTTTTGATTAGACGCTTAGTTTACGAGATAATCGCATTTAAAGATTGCCATATGAAAATCCACCATTGGCCGCCCATTACATAGTCATATTCCCATCTAATACAAGGGATTTCTTGAGTTTTTCATAGTGATCACATATTAAGCTTGTTTTTTCGATTAGACGCTTAGTTTACGAGATAATCGCATTTAAAGATTGCCATATGAAAATCCACCATTGGCCGCCCATTACATAGTCATATTCTTCTTTTTTCGATTAGACGCTTAGTTTACGAGATAATCGCATTTAAAGATGCCATATGAAAATCCAGTGGCCGCCCATTTTTTAGTGAAATGCCCATCTAATACAAGGGATTTCTTGAGTTTTTCATAGTGATCACATATTAAGCTCCTTTTTTCGATTAGACGCTTAGTTTACGAGATAATCGCATTTAAAGATTGCCATATGAATATCCACCATTGGCAGCCCATTTTATGGTGAAATGCCCATCTAATACAAGGGATTTCTTGAGTTTTCATAGTGATCACAAATTAAGCTCCATTTTTCGATTAGACGCTTAGTTTACGAGATAATCGCATTTAAAGATTGCCATATGAAAATCCACCATTGGCCGCCCATTTTATGGTGAAATGCCCATCTAATACAAGGGATTTCTTGAGTTTTTCATAGTGATCACAAATTAAGCTCCTTTTTTCGATTAGACGCTTAGTTTACGAGATAAACGCATTTAAAGATTGCCATATGAAAATCCACCATTGGCCGCCCATTACATAGTCATATTCCCATCTAATACAAGGGATTTCTTGAGTTTTTCATAGTGATCACAAATTAAGCTCCATTTTTCGATTAGACGCTTAGTTTACGAGATAATCGCATTTAAAGATTGCCATATGAAAATCCACCATTGGCCGCCCATTTTATGGTGAAATGCCCATCTAATACAAGGGATTTCTTGAGTTTTTCATAGTGATCACAAATTAAGCTCCTTTTTACGATTAGACGCTTAGTTTACGAGATAAACGCATTTAAAGATTGCCATATGAAAATCCACCATTGGCCGCCCATTTTATGGTGAAATGCCCATCTAATACAAGGGATTTCTTGAGTTTTTCAGTGATCACAAATTAAGCTCCTTTTTTTGATTAGACGCTTAGTTTACGAAATAAACGCATTTAAAGATTGCCGTATGAAAATCCACCATTGGCCGCCCATTTTATGGTGAAATGCCCATCTAATACAAGGGATTTCTTGAGTTTTTCATAGTGATCACAAATTAAGCTCCTTTTTACGATTAGACGCTTAGTTTACGAGATAATCGCATTTAAAGATTGCCATATGAAAATCCACCATTGGCCGCCCATTTTATGGTGAAATGCCCATCTAATACAAGGGATTTCTTGAGTTTTTCATAGTGATCACAAATTAACCTCCTTTTTTCGATTAGACGCTTAGTTTACGAGATAATCGCATTTAAAGATTGCCATATGAAAATCCACCATTGGCCGCCCATTACATAGTCATATTCCCATCTAATACAAGGGATTTCTTGAGTTTTTCATAGTGATCACAAATTAAGCTCCATTTTTCGATTAGACGCTTAGTTTACGAGATAATCGCATTTAAAGATTGCCATATGAAAATCCACCATTGGCCGCCCATTTTATGGTGAAATGCCCATCTAATACAAGGGATTTCTTGAGTTTTTCATAGTGATCACAAATTAAGCTCCTTTTTACGATTAGACGCTTAGTTTACGAGATAAACGCATTTAAAGATTGCCATATGAAAATCCACCATTGGCCGCCCATTTTATGGTGAAATGCCCATCTAATACAAGGGATTTCTTGAGTTTTTCAGTGATCACAAATTAAGCTCCTTTTTTTGATTAGACGCTTAGTTTACGAAATAAACGCATTTAAAGATTGCCGTATGAAAATCCACCATTGGCCGCCCATTTTATGGTGAAATGCCCATCTAATACAAGGGATTTCTTGAGTTTTTCATAGTGATCACAAATTAAGCTCCTTTTTACGATTAGACGCTTAGTTTACGAGATAATCGCATTTAAAGATTGCCATATGAAAATCCACCATTGGCCGCCCATTTTATGGTGAAATGCCCATCTAATACAAGGGATTTCTTGAGTTTTTCATAGTGATCACAAATTAACCTCCTTTTTTCGATTAGACGCTTAGTTTACGAGATAATCGCATTTAAAGATTGCCATATGAAAATCCACCATTGGCCGCCCATTACATAGTCATATTCCCATCTAATACAAGGGATTTCTTGAGTTTTTCATAGTGATCACAAATTAAGCTCCATTTTTCGATTAGACGCTTAGTTTACGAGATAATCGCATTTAAAGATTGCCATATGAAAATCCACCATTGGCCGCCCATTTTATGGTGAAATGCCCATCTAATACAAGGGATTTCTTGAGTTTTTCATAGTGATCACAAATTAAGCTCATTTTTTCGATTAGACGCTTAGTTTACGAGATAATCACATTTAAAGATTGCCATATGAAAATCCACCATTGGCCGCCCATTACATAGTCATATTCCCATCTAATACAAGGGATTTCTTGAGTTTTTCATAGTGATCACAAATTAAGCTCCTTTTTTCGATTAGACGCTTAGTTTACGAGATTAAAGATTGCCATATGAAAATCCACCATTGGCCGCCCATTACATAGTCAAATTCCCATCTAATACAAGGGATTTCTTGAGTTTTTCATAGTGATCACAAATTAAGCTCCTTTTTTCGATTAGACGCTTAGTTTACGAGATAAACGCATTTAAAGATTGCCATATGAAAATCCACCATTGGCTGCCCATTACATAGTCATATTCCCATCTAATACAAGGGATTTCTTGAGTTTTTCATAGTGATCACAAATTAAGCTCCTTTTTTCGATTAGACGCTTAGTTTACGAGATAAACGCATTTAAAGATTGCCATATGAAAATCCACCATTGGCCGCCCATTTTATGGTGAAATGCCCATCCAATACAAGGGATTTCTTGAGTTTTTCATAGTGATCACAAATTAAGCTCCTTTTTCGATTAGACGCTTAGTTTACGAGATAATCGCATTTAAAGTTTGCCATATGAAAATCCACCATTGGCCGCCCATTTTATGGTGAAATGCCCATCCAATACAAGGGATTTCTTGAGTTTTTAATAGTGATCACAAATTAAGCTCCTTTTTTCGATTAGACGCTTAGTTTACGAGATAATCGCATTTAAAGATTGCCATATGAAAATCCACCATTGGCCTCCCATTACATAGTCGTATTCCCATCCAATACAAGGGATTTCTTGAGTTTTTCATAGTGATCACAAATTAAGCTCCTTTTTTCGATTAGACGCTTAGTTTACGAGATAATCGCATTTAAAGATTGCCATATGAAAATCCACCATTGGCCGCCCATTTTATGGTGAAATGCCCATCCAATACAAGGGATTTCTTGAGTTTTTCATAGTGATCACAAATTAAGCTCCTTTTTTCGATTAGACGCTTAGTTTACGAGATAAACGCATTTAAAGATTGGCATATGAAAATCCACCATTGGCCGCCCATTACATAGTCATATTCCCATCTAATACAAGGGATTTCTTGAGTTTTTCATAGTGATCACAAATTAAGCTCCATTTTTCGATTAGACGCTTAGTTTACGAGATAATCGCATTTAAAGATTGCCATATGAAAATCCACCATTGGCCGCCCATTTTATGGTGAAATGCCCATCCAATACAAGGGATTTCTTGAGTTTTTCATAGTGATCACAAATTAAGCTCCTTTTTTCGATTAGACGCTTAGTTTACGAGATAATCGCATTTAAAGATTGCCATATGAAAATCCACCATTGGCCTCCCATTACATAGTCGTATTCCCATCCAATACAA
This sequence comes from Muscina levida, assembly GCA_964034835.1. Lineage (NCBI taxonomy): Eukaryota > Metazoa > Arthropoda > Insecta > Diptera > Muscidae > Muscina > Muscina levida. Next base: position 67,116 of record CAXIUB010000300.1, on the reverse strand, counting down.
GGGATTTCTTGAGTTTTTCATAGTGATCACAAATTAAGCTCCTTTTTTCGATTAGACGCTTAGTTTACGAGATAAACGCATTTAAAGATTGCCATATGAAAATCCACCATTGGCAGCCCATTTTATGGTGAAATGCCCATCTAATACAAGGGATTTCTTGAGTTTTTCATAGTGATCACAAATTAAGCTCCTTTTTTTGATTAGACGCTTAGTTTGCGAGATAAACGCATTTAAAGATTGCCATATGAAAATCCACCATTGGCAGCCCATTTTATGGTGAAATGCCCATCTAATACAAGGGATTTCTTGAGTTTTTCATAGTGATCACAAATTAAGCTCCTTTTTTCGATTAGACGCTTAGTTTACGAGATAAACGCATTTAAAGATTGGCATATGAAAATCCACCAATGGCCGCCCATTTTATGGTGAAATGCCCATCTAATACAAGGGATTTCTTGAGTTTTTCATAGTGATCACAAATTAAGCTCCTTTTTTCGATTAGACGCTTAGTTTACGAGATTAAAGATTGCCATATGAAAATCCACCATTGGCCGCCCATTACATAGTCAAATTCCCATCTAATACAAGGAATTTCTTGAGTTTTTCATAGTGATCACAAATTAAGCTCCTTTTTTCGATTAGACTCTTAGTTTACGAGATAAACGCATTTAAAGATTGGCATATGAAAATCCACCAATGGCCGCCCATTTTATGGTGAAATGCCCATCTAATACAAGGGATTTCTTGAGTTTTTCATAGTGATCACAAATTAAGCTCCTTTTTTCGATTAGACGCTTAGTTTACGAGATAATCGCATTTAAAGATTGCCATATGAAAATCCACCATTGGGCGCCCATTTTATGGTGAAATGCCCATCCAATACAAGGGATTTCTTGAGTTTTTCATAGTGATCACAAATAAAGCTCCTTTTTTCAATTAGACGCTTAGTTTACGAGATAATCGCATTTAAAGATTGCCATATGAAAATCCACCATTGGCCGCCCATTTTATGGTGAAATTCCCATCTTATAAAAGGGATTTCTTCAGTTTTTCATAGTGATCACAAATTAAGCTCCTTTTTTCGATTAGACGCTTAGTTTACGAGATAATCGCATTTAAAGATTGCCATATGAAAATCCACCATTGGCCGCCCATTACATAGTCATATTCCCATCTAATACAAGGGATTTCTTGAGTTTTCATAGTGATCACAAATTAAGCTCCTTTTTTCGATTAGACGCTTAGTTTACGAGATAATCGCATTTAAAGATTGCCATATGAAAATCCACCATTGGCCGCCCATTTTATGGTGAAATGCCCATCCAATACAAGGGATTTCTTGAGTTTTTCATAGTGATCACAAATTAAGCTCCTTTTTCGATTAGACGCTTAGTTTACGAGATAATCGTATTTTAAGATTGCCATATGAAAATACACCATTGGCCGCCCATTTTATGGTGAAATGCCCATCCAATACAAAGGATTTCTTGAGTTTTTCATAGTGATCACAAATTAAGCTCCTTTTTTCGATTAGACGCTTAGTTTACGAGATAAACGCATTTAAAGATTGCCATACGAAAATCCACCATTGGCTGCCCATTACATAGTCATATTCCCATCTAATACAAGGGATTTCTTGAGTTTTTCATAGTGATCACAAAATTAAGCTCCTTTTTTCGATTAGACGCTTAGTTTACGAGATAATCGCATTTAAAGATTGTCATATGAAAATCCACCAATGGCCTCCTATTCCCATCTAATACAACGAGATAATCCAATACAAAGGATTTCTTGAGTTTTTCATAGTGATCACAAATTAAGCTCCTTTTTTCGATTAGACGCTTAGTTTACGAGATAAACGCATTTAAAGATTGCCATATGAAAATCCACCATTGGCTGCCCATTACATAGTCATATTCCCATCTAATACAAGGGATTTCTTGAGTTTTTCATAGTGATCACAAAATTAAGCTCCTTTTTTCGATTAGACGCTTAGTTTACGAGATAATCGCATTTAAAGATTGTCATATGAAAATCCACCAATGGCCTCCTATTCCCATCTAATACAACGAGATAATCCAATACAAAGGATTTCTTGAGTTTTTCATAGTGATCACAAATTAAGCTCCTTTTTTCGATTAGACGCTTAGTTTACGAGATAAACGCATTTAAAGATTGCCATATGAAAATCCACCATTGGCTGCCCATTACATAGTCATATTCCCATCTAATACAAGGGATTTCTTGAGTTTTTCATAGTTATCACAAATTAAGCTCCTTTTTTCGATTAGACGCTTAGTTTACGAGATAAACGCATTTAAAGATTGCCATATGAAAATCCACCATTGGCTGCCCATTACATAGTCATATTCCCATCCAATACAATGGATTTCTTGAGTTTTTAATAGTGATCACAAATTAAGCTCCTTTTTTGGATTAGACGCTTAGTTTACGAGATAAACGCATTTAAAGATTGCCATATGAAAATCCACCATTGGCTGCCCATTACATAGTCATATTCCCATCTAATACATTGGATTTCTTGAGTTTTTCATAGTGATCACAAATTAAGCTCCTTTTTTCGATTAGACGCTTAGTTTACGAGATAAACGCATTTAAAGATTGCCATATGAAAATCCACCATTGGCTGCCCATTACATAGCCATATTCCCATCTAATACATGGAATTTCTTGAGTTTTTCATAGTGATCACAAATTAAGCTCCTTTTTTCGATTAGACGCTTAGTTTACGAGATAAACGCATTTAAAGATTGGCATATGAAAATCCACCAATGGCCGCCCATTTTATGGTGAAATGCCCATCTAATACAAGGGATTTCTTGAGTTTTTCATAGTGATCACAAATTAAGCTCCTTTTTTCGATTAGACGCTTAGTTTACGAGATTAAAGATTGCCATATGAAAATCCACCAGTTTACGAGATAAACGCATTTAAAGATTGGCATATGAAAATCCACCAATGGCCGCCCATTTTATGGTGAAATGCCCATCTAATACAAGGGATTTCTTGAGTTTTTCATAGTGATCACAAATTAAGCTCCTTTTTCGATTAGACGCTTAGTTTACGAGATAATCGCATTTAAAGATTGCCATATGAAAATCCACCATTGGCCGCCCATTACATAGTCATATTCCCATCTAATACAAGGGATTTCTTGAGTTTTTCATAGTGATCACAAATTTAGCTCCTTTTTTCGATTAGACGCTTAGTTTACGAGATAATCGCATTTAAAGATTGCCATATGAAAATCCACCATTGGCTGCCCATTACATAGTCATATTGCCATCTAATACAAGGGATTTCTTGAGTTTTTCATAGTGATCACAAATTAAGCTCCTTTTTTCGATTAGACGCTTAGTTTACGAGATAATCGCATTTAAAGATTGCCATATGAAAATCCACCATTGGCCGCCCATTTTATGGTGAAATGCCCATCCAATACAAGGGATTTCTTGAGTTTTTCATAGTGATCACAAATTAAGCTCCTTTTTTCGATCAGACGCTTAGTTTACGAGATAATCGCATTTAAAGATTGCCATATGAAAATCGACCATTGGCCGCCCATTTTATGGTGAAATGCCCATCTAATACAAGGGATTTCTTGAGTTTTTCATAGTGATCACAAATTAAGCTCCTTTTTTCGATTAGACGCTTAGTTTACGAGATAATCGCATTTAAAGATTGCCATATGAAAATCCACAATTGGCCGCCCATTTTATGGTGAAATGCCCATCCAATACAAGGGATTTCTTGAGTTTTTCATAGTGATCACAAATTAACCTCCTTTTTTCGATTAGACGCTTAGTTTACGAGATAATCGCATTTAAAGATTGCCATATGAAAATCCACCATTGGCCGCCCATTTTATGGTGAAATGCCCATCCAATACAAGGGATTTCTTGAGTTTTTCATAGTGATCACAAATAAAGCTCCTTTTTTAATTAGACGCTTAGTTTACGAGATAATCGCATTTAAAGATTGCCATATGAAAATCCACCATTGGCCGCCCATTACATAGTCATATTCCCATCTAATACAAGGGATTTCTTGAGTTTTCATAGTGATCACAAATTAAGCTCCTTTTTTCGATTAGACGCTTAGTTTACGAGATAATCGCATTTAAAGATTGCCATATGAAAATCCACCATTGGCCGCCCATTTTATGGTGAAATGCCCATCCAATACAAGGGATTTCTTGAGTTTTTCATAGTGATCACAAATTAAGCTCCTTTTTTCGATTAGAGGCTTAGTTTACGAGATAATCGTATTTTAAGATTGCCATATGAAAATACACCATTGGCCGCCCATTTTATGGTGAAATGCCCATCCAATACAAAGGATTTCTTGAGTTTTTCATAGTGATCACAAATTAAGCTCCTTTTTTCGATTAGACGCTTAGTTTACGAGATAAACGCATTTAAAGATTGCCATATGAAAATCCACCATTGGCTGCCCATTACATAGTCATATTCCCATCTAATACAAGGGATTTCTTGAGTTTTTCATAGTGATCACAAAATTAAGCTCCTTAATTCGATTAGACGCTTAGTTTACGAGATAATCGCATTTAAAGATTGTCATATGAAAATCCACCAATGGCCTCCCATTACATAGTCATATTCCCATCTAATACAACGAGATAATCCAATACAAAGGATTTCTTGAGTTTTTCATAGTGATCACAAATTAAGCTCCTTTTTTCGATTAGACGCTTAGTTTACGAGATAAACGCATTTAAAGATTGCCATATGAAAATCCACCATTGGCTGCCCATTACATAGTCATATTCCCATCTAATACAAGGGATTTCTTGAGTTTTTCATAGTGATCACAAAATTAAGCTCCTTTTTTCGATTAGACGCTTAGTTTACGAGATAATCGCATTTAAAGATTGTCATATGAAAATCCACCAATGGCCTTGAGTTTTTCATAGTGATCACAAATTAAGCTCCTTTTTTCGATTAGACGCTTAGTTTACGAGATAATCGCATTTAAAGATTGCCATATGAAAATCCACCATTGGCCGAGATAAACGCATTTAAAGATTGCCCATTTTATGGTGAAGTGCATATCTAATACAAGGGATTTCTTGAGTTTTTCATAGTGATCACAAATTAAGCTCCTTTTTTCGATTAGACGCTTAGTTTACGAGATAATCGCATTTAAAGATTGCCATATGAAAATCCACCATTGGCCGCCCATTTTATGGTGAAATGCCCACCCAATACAAGGGATTTCATGAGTTTTTCATAGTGATCACAAATTAAGCTCCTTTTTTGGATTAGACGCTTAGTTTACGAGATAAACGCATTTAAAGATTGCCATATGAAAATCCACCATTGGCTGCCCATTACATAGTCATATTCCCATCTAATACAATGGATTTCTTGAGTTTTTAATAGTGATCACAAATTAAGCTCCTTTTTTCGATTAGACGCTTAGTTTACGAGATAATCGCATTTAAAGATTGCCATATGAAAATCCACCATTGGCCGCCCATTTTATGGTGAAATGCCCACCCAATACAAGGGATTTCATGAGTTTTTCATAGTGATCACAAATTAAGCTCCTTTTTTCGATTAGACGCTTAGTTTACGAGATAATCGCATTTAAAGATTGCCATATGAAAATCCACCATTGGCCGCCCATTTTATGGTGAAATGCCCACCCAATACAAGGGATTTCTTGAGTTTTTCATAGTGATCACAAATTAACCTCCTTTTTTCGATTAGACGCTTAGTTTACGAGATAATCGCATTTAAAGATTGCCATATGAAAATCCACCATTGGCCGCCCATTACATAGTCATATTCCCATCTAATACATGGGATTTCTTGAGTTTTTCATAGTGATCACAAATTAAGCTCCTTTTTTCGATTAGACGCTTAGTTTACGAGATAATCGCATTTAAAGATTGCCATATGAAAATCCACCATCGGCCGCCGATTTTATGGTGAAATGCCTATCCAATCCAATGGATTTCTTGAGTTTTTAATAGTGATCACAAATTAAGCTCCTTTTTTCGATTAGACGCTTAGTTTACGAGATAAACGCATTTAAAGATTGCACCATTGGCCGCCCATTACATAGTCATATTGAGTTTTTCATAGTGATCACAATTTAAGCTCCTTTTTTCGATTAGACGCTTAGTTTACGAGATAAACGCATTTAAAGATTGCCTTATGAAAATCCACCATTGGCCGCCCATTACATAGTCATATCCCCATCTATGACAAGGGATTTCTTGTGTTTTTCATAGTGATCACAAATTAAGCTCCTTTTTTCGATTAGACGCTTAGTTTACGAGATAATCGCATTTAAAGATTGCCATATGAAAATCGACCATTGGCCGCCCATTTTATGGCGAAATGCCCATCCAATACAAGGGATATCTTGAGTTTTTCATAGTGATCACAAATTAACCTCCTTTTTTCGATTAGACGCTTAGTTTACGAGATAAACGCATTTAAAGATTGCCATATGAAAATCAACCATTGGCCGCCCATTTTATGGTGAAATTCCCATCTTATAAAAGGGATTTCTTCAGTTTTTCATAGTGATCACAAATTAAGCTCCTTTTTTCGATTAGACGCTTAGTTTACGAGATAATCGCATTTAAAGATTGCCATATGAAAATCCACCATTGGCCGGCCATTACATAGTCATATTCCCATCTAATACAAGGGATTTCTTGAGTTTTTCATAGTGATCACAAATTAAGCTCCCTTTTTTCGATTAGACGCTTAGTTTACGAGATAATCGCATTTAAAGATTGCCATATGAAAATCCACCATTGGCCGCCCATTTTATGGTGAAATGCCCATCTAATACAAGGGATTTCTTGAGTTTTTCATAGTGATCACAAATTAAGCTCCCTTTTTTCGATTAGACGCTTAGTTTACGAGATAATCGCATTTAAAGATTGCCATATGAAAATCCACCATTGGCCGCCCATTTTATGGTGAAATGCCCATCCAATACAAGGGATTTCTTGAGTTTTTCATAGTGATCACAAATTAACCTCCTTTTTTCGATTAGACGCTTAGTTTACGAGATAATCGCATTTAAAGATTGCCATATGAAAATCCACCATTGGCCGCCCATTACATAGTCATATTCCCATCTAATACATGGGATTTCTTGAGTTTTTCATAGTGATCACAAATTAAGCTCCTTTTTTCGATTAGACGCTTAGTTTACGAGATAATCGCATTTAAAGATTGCCATATGAAAATCCACCATCGGCCGCCGATTTTATGGTGAAATGCCTATCCAATCCAATGGATTTCTTGAGTTTTTAATAGTGATCACAAATTAAGCTCCTTTTTTCGATTAGACGCTTAGTTTACGAGATAAACGCATTTAAAGATTGCACCATTGGCCGCCCATTACATAGTCATATTCCCATCTATTACAAGGGATTTCTTGAGTTTTTCATAGTGATCACAAATTAAGCTCCTTTTTTCGATTAGACGCTTAGTTTACGAGATAATCGCATTTAAAGATTGCCATATGAAAATCCACCATTGGCCGCCCATTTTATGGTGAAATGCCCATCTAATACAAGGGATTTCTTGAGTTTTTCATAGTGATCACAAATTAAGCTCCCTTTTTTCGATTAGACGCTTAGTTTACGAGATAATCGCATTTAAAGATTGCCATATGAAAATCCACCATTGGCCGCCCATTTTATGGTGAAATGCCCATCCAATACAAGGGATTTCTTGAGTTTTTCATAGTGATCACAAATTAACCTCCTTTTTTCGATTAGACGCTTAGTTTACGAGATAATCGCATTTAAAGATTGCCATATGAAAATCCACCATTGGCCGCCCATTACATAGTCATATTCCCATCTAATACAAGGGATTTCTTGAGTTTTTCATAGTGATCACAAATTAAGCTCCCTTTTTTCGATTAGACGCTTAGTTTACGAGATAATCGCATTTAAAGATTGCCATATGAAAATCCACCATTGGCCGCCCATTTTATGGTGAAATGCCCACCCAATACAAGGGATTTCATGAGTTTTTCATAGTGATCACAAATTAAGCTCCTTTTTTCGATTAGACGCTTAGTTTACGAGATAATCGCATTTAAAGATTGCCATATGAAAATCCACCATTGGCCGCCCATTTTATGGTGAAATGCCCACCCAATACAAGGGATTTCTTGAGTTTTTCATAGTGATCACAAATTAACCTCCTTTTTTCGATTAGACGCTTAGTTTACGAGATAATCGCATTTAAAGATTGCCATATGAAAATCCACCATTGGCCGCCCATTACATAGTCATATTCCCATCTAATACATGGGATTTCTTGAGTTTTTCATAGTGATCACAAATTAAGCTCCTTTTTTCGATTAGACGCTTAGTTTACGAGATAATCGCATTTAAAGATTGCCATATGAAAATCCACCATCGGCCGCCGATTTTATGGTGAAATGCCTATCCAATCCAATGGATTTCTTGAGTTTTTAATAGTGATCACAAATTAAGCTCCTTTTTTCGATTAGACGCTTAGTTTACGAGATAAACGCATTTAAAGATTGCACCATTGGCCGCCCATTACATAGTCATATTCCCATCTACTACAAGGGATTTCTTGAGTTTTTCATAGTGATCACAAATTAAGCTCCTTTTTTCGATTAGACGCTTAGTTTACGAGATAAACGCATTTAAAGATTGCCTTATGAAAATCCACCATTGGCCGCCCATTACATAGTCATATCCCCATCTATGACAAGGGATTTCTTGTGTTTTTCATAGTGATCACAAATTAAGCTCCTTTTTTCGATTAGACGCTTAGTTTACGAGATAATCGCATTTAAAGATTGCCATATGAAAATCGACCATTGGCCGCCCATTTTATGGCGAAATGCCCATCCAATACAAGGGATATCTTGAGTTTTTCATAGTGATCACAAATTAACCTCCTTTTTTCGATTAGACGCTTAGTTTACGAGATAAACGCATTTAAAGATTGCCATATGAAAATCAACCATTGGCCGCCCATTTTATGGTGAAATTCCCATCTTATAAAAGGGATTTCTTCAGTTTTTCATAGTGATCACAAATTAAGCTCCTTTTTTCGATTAGACGCTTAGTTTACGAGATAATCGCATTTAAAGATTGCCATATGAAAATCCACCATTGGCCGCCCATTACATAGTCATATTCCCATCTAATACAAGGGATTTCTTGAGTTTTTCATAGTGATCACAAATTAAGCTCCCTTTTTTCGATTAGACGCTTAGTTTACGAGATAATCGCATTTAAAGATTGCCATATGAAAATCCACCATTGGCCGCCCATTTTATGGTGAAATGCCCATCTAATACAAGGGATTTCTTGAGTTTTTCATAGTGATCACAAATTAAGCTCCCTTTTTTCGATTAGACGCTTAGTTTACGAGATAAACGCATTTAAAGATTACCATATGAAAATCCACCATTGGCCGCCCATTTTAGGGTGAAATGCCCATTTAATACAAGGTATTTCTAGAGTTTTTCATAGTGATCACAAATTAAGCTCCTTTTTTCGATTAGACGCTTAGTTTACGAGATAATCGAATTTAAAGATTGCCATATGAAAATCCACCATTGGCCGCCCATTACATAGTCATATCCCCATCTATTACAAGGGATTTCTTGAGTTTTTCATAGTGATCACAAATTAAGCTCCTTTTTTCGATTAGACGCTTACTTTACGAGATAAACGCATTTAAAGATTGCCATATAAAAATCCACCATTGGCCGCCAATTTTATGGTGAAATGCCCATCTAATACAAGGGATTTCTTGAGTTTTTCATAGTGATCACAAATTAAGCTCTTTTTTTCGATTAGACGCTTAGTTTACGAGATAAACGCATTTAAAGATTGCCATATGAAAATCCACCATTGGCCACCCATTTCATGGTGGTATACCTCATCTAATACAAGTGATTGCTTAAATGTTTGATAGTGATCACAAATTAAGCTCCTTTTTTCAATTAGACGGTAAGTTTACGTGATAAACGCATTGAAAGAACTAAAATATACCCTTCATTGGTCACCTTTAAAATATCTTGTAGTCACTAATTTCGATTATAATACTTGGATTCAAATTAGTATATAAAGTTTTCTCATATGTATTTACCGCATAAACATGAGCAAAAAATTCTTTAAATTGTGTTGTTCTCCTCAAACTTTAAAGTTTGCATTTTAAGTGAATTTCTTAAGTTCACTTTTGTTGCTGGAAACTTTGAACAGTTTTTCTACCACCAATTACAGTTGCCATACATTAACCTCAGCAAAAATTTGCATACTGCCATTTTACACTGAGAATGTCCTGACCTAAGCACAAAATATCCTGTACTTACACTGCTACTACTAGTACACATTCGAGAAAACAAAATAACTTTATGACAAACTTTTTATCCTTACCAGCAGCAGCAGTCAAGAGAAAGGGAAAGAGAGAAAAACAAAAAATTATCTGTCTTTTATTTATTCAAATGTTTGAAAGTACTTTAGCACTTCAACAGTGTTTGCCACAGACCATATTAAATGGTCAGTAAATTTCTTAGGAAAAAAAAAACACAAAGTACCAGCACAGCTCTTTGCAGCAGAAGCTAGAGTTTTCTTACTCTCTCCCTCTTAATAACTCAGACGTTGCAATCCTTGAAAATATAATAACAACTCTTAAAGTTTATGTCCTTCCAATCCCACGAAACTTTAACTTTGTTTAAGAAAAATATTACAAAAAAATCAGATACAACAACTAAGCAAGAGCTGCTTCTCTCTATTTGCATCCCTAGCCAGGACTTTAATAGAATTTTGATAGAATGTCACTTGCAATTTTTTAGCCTTAAACGAACATACTTTTTCTTGTATGACATTTTAATATTAGCCTCCAAGTTATTTTTTTCTCTCTTTCGGCTTGTCTCTTTCTTTATCACACTCTGGCTTTCTTTATCTCTTATCCCGTTTAATTTCCATGAAAAGTTTCAGAAGTTTGAAGGAGGCACAAGTTGGGATTGAATGGATTCGTCACCAGCCAGCTAAAGTTTTTAATAAGACAATGTCGAAATTTGTTCTCAAGTAAATTAACTAGAAAAAGTAAAAGATAAATCTGATTGCAAGCATGTTCTCAATTCGCGCAGGCAAATGGCATAAAGGACACCGAAACTGTAACAGAAATGCAAAAGTTTGTCCTCTATGAGGGAAAGTTTTATACGGAAACTTTGAAAATTTAATAGAAAACAAAGGGAGACCGAAAAAAATGCTGAAATAAATAGTAAAGTTGATGGGTAATTAAAGGTGGTTTGGGAGTGAAAAGTTACCACAAATATAAAGGTAGAGAGAGAGTTGGGGCCGAATAAAGGATTAAAAGGATTAGACATTTTGTTGAGGACAAGACGGATGTAATACTTTATGTTTTAGCTAAAGATAAGAATACACAGTACAACACATGATTTTGGGACTCAATTCTGAGAACTGCACATGAAAGTAGCCCCAAAAAGAAGAAGTTCTGCATTATTCGTTATGTCAAGTTACATGCCATAATAATTAATTGTCGATTTGAAGTCAGTATGTATCGTATATGGGAATTTGTCACGTTTGAGGCTTCTTTGTTATATGGAGGCGTATGATTATCATAAGTAATATTCCACGTAAATAATACGCCACTGAGTACAAGAGTTTTATTATAACTGCTACAAAATAAATCCAGTTCAAAGTCATTTTATGAATTGAAAAGTGAAACTGTTTCTTATGTAAGAATGGCTAGATTAAAGGAATTGTAATTCTTATTTTTTTCTAAATTTGTTTCAGCTAAATCGGACTAGTGGTTCTTGAGTTATGTCAAACAAAAGAGCCTAAAACGTGATAAAATCCCCTATACGATACTTACTGACTTCAAATCGATATTAAATTATTATGGCATGTCACTTGACAAAACGAATGATGCAGAACTTCTTCTTTAGGGGCTACTTTCACGTACAGTTCCCAGAATTGAGTCCCAAATCAATGTACTGAAAAATTTTGTATATTACTTTCAGTATTATAATTGATCATATGGTGAAAAAAACTCAGTAAATACTAAATCGATTTTATAAGTTATTTTTATTTAACATTACAATCTGGCTAAAGATGAGAATACAAACCGTAATTATGTATGGGAATGTATGTAACGGGTTAACTCAGAAAGCACTGAACCAATTTTGTAAGTAACTTTTTTAAAACATCACAACCTGGCTTTAGATAAAAATGTAATACTTTATACGTGAAATTTCTCATATGGGGAATGTATGTAACGGGTAGAATCAGAAACTTTTCAACTGATTTCATCTATATAAGTATATAAAAATGGTGGCAAAAATGTATAGTAATTCATCAATTGAGAACGGTAGGACCGATTTTGCTGAACATTTTTTTCAGTTGTTCGCAATTGCCAGGAAAAGGTTTATGTAAAAGAAAATTTTGGGAAATTCCTCCGGAAAAGCCGGAAAATTGCTAAAACCGAAAATTGCTTTTTTGTATGGAATTGTGTGTGCAATTGTTATGAATGGTTTTTCGAATGGAAAAATAAAATTTTTTTTTGGAAAATTCCGGAAAAATTCGAAAAATTTCAATACTATTTTTCGATGAAGTTTTGCTTTTTGTCGTACGATTTGATAGTTTTGAACGATGTAACTTGCGAAAAATTTCGTATAATTATTCCGAAACGACTTTTCGAATGGAAAAATAGATAAATTGTCGGTGGAAAACTCGGAAAATTCCGAAAAAATCGGAAAATTAGATTTTTGTCGATAATCGAAAATTAAATTTTTGTCGGTTTTGAAACAATTATGACTTTTCGAATGGAAAAATTTCGGATAATTACAGAAAAAATCGAAAGATTTGGATGCTTTCGACGAAATCTTCCATTGTATCGATTTAATGATTTCAGACGACGTAAAGGTGCAAAATTCGTTGTGTTGCTGAAAAATTTCGGATTATTGTGAAATATATAAATATAAAAATAGTATGAAAAATTTATAGTAATTTATTAAGAGAGAACGTTGGCCCAGTTAGCTCTATTTTTTTCAATATTGGCAGGAATTTTTTATGCGTCAAAAAAATCCTTAGGAAAATCCGGGAAATTTGAGTGCAATTGGCGAAATGGCTTTTCGAATGCAAAAATAGAAAATTATTAGGGAAAAACTCGGAAAATTCCGGAAATGCGCAAAAAATTTGATTTTTTTATTTTGCTGAATTTTTTTTCAGTTGTTCGCAATTGCCAGGAGAAGGTTTATGTGAGAGAAAATTTTGGGAAATTGGAATAACCGAAAATAGCTTTTTTGTGTGCAATAATTGCAAATGACTTCAAATAGAAAAATATAAAAATTTTGTTGGAAAATTCCAGAAAAATTCGAAAATTTTTAATTTTTTAATCGACAAAATTTAGCTTTTTGTCGTATGATTTGATAGTTTTGGACGATGTAACTGCGAAAAATTTTAGATTATTATTCCGACATGACTTTCCGAATGGAAAAATAGATAAATTCTTGGTTTAAAACTCGAAAAATTTGGATTCTTCGAATAGGACATGGTTGTTTTTAGGGAGAGTTATTTACTAGACTAATGCCTCCTATTAGACAATCAAACTTTGCACGACGTACGCGTCGTGCTATAATTAGTCAGAAAATCAAACGCAAAAGGAACGTGCCAAAAAAATTAATGAAAACGTGCCCATATTGCACAGTTTCGCGCTGCACAATCACCACCTCAAATTTGACAGAATGTTTCTAGAAGAAGACCAGTCGTTAATATAGACTAGAACCGCGATGCTTTTGAATTCGATTCCACAATCGCCTACAAAGATCTTCGCTGCGTTGATATCGGTTCATTGTCTGTCGTATGCCAGCATAGCAATGCACTGAAGTTACAATCGGAAACTCCCGGCTTATGCTGCTACCCATTTCGAGGTGAGATCCCAATCTATTTTAAGATGAGATCCCAACCATATCCTTTTTGCGATCGAACATTTTTGTTAGGAGATAACTGCATTTAAAGTTGTTGATATGAATATCGACGGCATCACAGCTATTGCAGGGTAAGAATGTGGAATTACACTATATTGTTCTCATGCGTCGGGAAACTCATCGGTCATATGATGCACTTCAAAGATGTTCTGCGTGGAGAGGGTGAATACAGTAAACTACGGATAAGTGCACATCGCATAAATGCAAAAACCGCATAAGTGCACTGGAACTTGAAGCCATTAGCCTTTTTTATACGTTTACATACAAAAATACACGCATGAGTGCAACACGTATAAATGCAAAAACCGGATAAATGCACAATTTTTGCTAGCCTAAATGTACTTTTTTAGTACAACTTTGCATGCCAAAATGCAAATCTCTCATACTACATAAATGTAGATTATGATTTAGAGAGACTAGAGAAAAAAATATAAGTTTGGATCAGAAAACACGGTTCAAAAAAAGATTTCAGACTTTTTCCGCGGTGGTTTAGGTGAATCGTGCAATTTAATATGTATTTTGCAAAATCAACGTTGCAAAATATGATTGCAATGATTCATTAACTGCTCTTATTTTGGCACAGAACTGAATAAAAACACTAAAACAATGAAATATAAATTTGTGATTTTTTTACCTTAAACTGAACTGATTTTATAAGTTTTTATTAAAAACCTGTTATGTAATGTAAACCAAATATAAATAAAACCAGTACAGAAATTTCAGTCAGGTAAACTGACTGATAAATACCATCACCCAATATAAGATATTGTTTAAGTCTTGAGTTATTGAAATTAATAGATTTTCAATTAAAATAAAATTACTTATGTATATTTTTTTCCCTGCTTGTGGTGCAAAACCGTCCAAAACTTTACTTATTTGTGTAGGGGGTATAGGTGCCGGTTTGGAATTTATGTGAGAAATATTAATTTTTCAATAAAAATTTAATTTTGATAGGGGGTACCACAAGAGGTGAACCGATACAGTCCTTATTCATTCCTAACTCAAATTTTCATGCGTACAACTTACGAATAATTTGACTGAATTCAGTGCACTTACAAAAAAAGATATGTATGTAAGACTATAGGGGTGAGTTCGGTCCTTTGTGTGGAAGGTACCAGAAGGGGTGTGTCAAATAGTTAGGTTTTCTGAGGTTTCGCCTCCTATCACAATATAAATTAACCGACTAATTTTCATTACCCCTCAAATGTCCGTTTGGAAGTTATGGGAGAATTATTAATTTTCCAAAAATAGGTAATTTTGTATGGGAGGTACCAGAAGGGGTGACCCGATATAGTCCATATTCACTCCTGATTCATATTTTCAGAAGCGTACAAATTACTCATAATTTGACTGAATTCAGTGTACTTAGAAACAAGATATGTTTGTAATACTATAGGGGTGAGTTCGGTCATTTGTATGGGAGGTACCAGAAGGGGTGTGTCAAATAGTTAGGTTTTCTAGAGTTTTACCTCCTATAATAACATAAATTAATCGACCAATTTTCATTACCCCCCAATAGTCCGTTTGGAAGTTATAGGAGAAATATTAATTTTCCAAAAATAGGTAATTTTGTATGGGAGGTACCAGAAGGCGTGAACTGATATAGTCCATATTCATACCTGAGTCTAATTTTCATAAGCAAACATCATACGCAAAATTTCAGTGATCTCAGTTTACTTACAAAAAAGATATGTATGTAAAACTATAAGGGTCAATTCGGTCATTTGTATGGGAGGTACCAGAAGGGGTGTGTCAAATAGTTAGGCCCTCTGAGGTTTCACCTCCTATCACAACATTAATTTATCGGCCAATGTTCATAACCCCCCAAGTGACTGTTTTGAAGTTATTGGAGAAATATATAATTTCCCAAAATAGGTGATTTTGTATGGGAGGTACCAGAAGGCGTGAACCGATATAGTCCATATTCATACCTGAGTCTAATATTTATAAGCAAACATCATATGCAAAATTTGAGGGATCTAAGTTTACTTGCAAAAAAGATATGTATGTAAAACTATAAGGGTCAATTCGGTCATTTGTATGGGAGGTACCAGAATGGGTGGGGCACAGGTTTCGGTTTTCTTAGGGTTTGTCTTCTTTTGCAAGATAAATAAACTGACCAAATTCAAACATCCTCCGGTTGTCCGTTTGGAAGTTATGGAAGAAATATTAATTTTCCAAAAATAGGTAATTTTGTATGGGAGGTACCAGAAGGGGTGGGGCTATTCAGCCCATTTACAATCCCATAAGTTCGTTTTGAAAAATATTGGTACTGGTAAATTTTCATACCGATCCGTTAAGGTTTACTCGAGTTATCCTGCTGACCAGCCATCCAGCCAGCCAGCCAGCCAGCCAGCCTGCCAGCCAGCCAGACAGACGGACATAGCTCATTCTTCTTAAAAAGTTCTGAAACGAATTTGGTCTTAAGATACTTGGGGTCTAACTCGTCTCCTTTAATGCGTTACACTTTTTTTCGTATCAAATGATATATACCCTCATCCCTAAGGGTGATGGTATAATAATCGAATGTTTGTATAACTGCAATAATCGTGCACTTATTCAATGTTTGCTTATATGCAATAGTTGTGCACTTATCCGAGTGTTGCATAAATGCAAAAACCGCATAAGTGCACAAAAAGTCACGCGAAAACCGATGTGCATTTATCCGTAGTCTACTGTATCACCACAATTTAAAGATGGTCAATACAACATCAGGAAAAGAAACGAATAACCAGTACAGAAATTTCAGTCAGATAAACTGACTGATAAATACCATCACCCAATATAAGATATTGTTGAAGTCTTGAGTTATTGAAATGAATAGATTTTTAATTAAAATAAAATTACTTATGTATATTTTTTCCCCTGCTTGTGGTGCAAAATCGTCCAAAACTTTACTTATTTGTGTAGGGGGTATAGGTGCCGGTTTGGAATTTATGTGAGAAATATTAATTTTTCAAAAAAAATTAATTTTGATAGGGGGTACCGCAAGGGGTGAACTGAAACAGTCCTTATTCATTCCTAACTCAAATTTTCATACGTACAACTTACGAATAATTTACAAAAAAAGATATGTATGTAGGACTATAGGGGTGAGTTCGGTCCTTTGTGTGGGAGGTACCAGAAGGGGTGTGTCAAATAGTTAGGTTTTCTGAGGTTTCGCCTCCTATCACAATATAAATTAACCGACTAATTTTCATTACCCCTCAAATGTCCGTTTGGAAGTTATGGGTAAATTATTAATTTTCCAAAAATAGGTAATTTTGTATGGGAGGTACCAGAAGGGGTGACCCGATATAGTCCATATTCACTCCTGATTCATATTTTCATAAGCGTACAAATTACTCATAATTTGACTGAATTTAGTGTACTTAGAAAAAAGATATGTTTGTAATACTATGGGGGTGAGTTCGGTCATTTGTATGGGAGGTACCAGAAGGGTGTGTCAAATAGTTAGGTTTTCTAGGGTTTTGCCTCCTATAGTATTATAAACTAATCGACCAATTTTCATTACCCCCCAAGAATCCGTTTGGAAGTTATAGGAGAAATATTAATTTTCGAAAAATAGGTAATTTTGTATGGGAGGTACCAGAAGGCGTGAACTGATATAGTCCATATTCATACCTGAGTCTAATTTTCTTAAGCAAACATCATACGGAAAATTTGAGTGATCTCAGTTTACTTACAAAAAACATATGTATGTAAAACTATAAGGGTCAATTCGGTCATTTGTATGGGAGGTACCAGAAGGGGTGTGTCAAATAGTTAGGCTCTCCGAGGTTTCGCCTCCTATCACAACATTAATTTATCGATCAATGTTCATAACCCCCCAAGTGACTGTTTTTAAGTTATTGGAGAAATATATAATTTCCAAAAATAGGTCATTTTGTATGGGAGGTACCAGAAGGCGTGAACCGATATAGTCCATATTCATACCTGAGTCTAATATTAATAAGCAAACATCATACGCAAAATTTGAGTGATCTCAGTTTACTTGCAAAAAAGATATGTATGTAAAACTATAAGGGTCAATTCGGTCATTTGTATGGGAGGTACCAGAATGGGTGGGGCAAAGGTTTCGGTTTTCTTAGGGTTTGTCTACTTTTGCAAGATAAATAAACTGACCAAATTCAAACATCCTCCGGTTGTCAGTTTGGAAGTTATTTAAGAAATATTAATTTTCCAAATATAGGTAATTTTGTATGGGAGGTACTAGAAGGGGTGGGGCTATTCAGCCCATTTACAATCCCATAAGTTCGTTTTGAAAAATATTGGTACTGGTAAATTTTCATACCGATCCGTTAAGGTTTACTCGAGTTATCCTGCTGACCAGCCATCCAGCCAGCCAGCCAGCCAGCCAGCCAGCCAGCCAGCCAGCCAGCCAGACAGACGGACATAGCTCATTCTTCTTAAAAAGTTCTGAAACGAATTTGGTCTTAAGATACTTGGGGTCTAACTCGTCTCCTTTAATGCGTTACACTTTTTTTCGTATCAAATGATATATACCCTCATCCCTAAGGGTGATGGTATAAAAAGGTTAGCTTAAATAATTTGTATGCGTATCGATCGCAAATTGCGTCGGGCGACTCATCGGTCATATGATGCACTTCAATGATGTTCTGCCGTGGAGAGGGTGAATATCACCACAATTTAAAGATGGTCAATACAACGACAGGTTTGTTTACAAATTGTCAGGAAGAGAAACGAATAAAAAGGTTAGCTTAAATAATTTTTATGCGTATCGATCGCAAATTGCGTAAGCTGTTGCACCATCTGCTGCCACTTTGTTTAAAGGCGGGCGAACTGCACACTCCGCTTTGAAGTTGCCGATGAATCTTCTCACAGTTGACAAGCCATTGGCCACAATATCCAGAAGTTCGGCGATAGCGAAATTGTTGCGAGAATGCAAAATTATCATTTGGGATAAATGCACGATAGCGCGTCAACGAGCTTTGGAGGCAGTTGAACGAAAGATGAAGGATTTTTGATGTGATTCGAAACGATTTGATGGGGCTTTTATGTTTCTGTCGCAAGATTTTCATCAAACGCTTCCCGCCATCCTAAAATCTACTACTGCTGATTAAATTAATGTCTTTGTGGCGGATTAACAAGAAGTTGATATTAACCACGAACATGAGAGTCACTTTGCAAAACGACCCATCGGCTACTGCATTTTCAAAATATCTACTGGCGCTTTGTAATGGCCAAATTCCTGTTGATGTTTCAACTGGATTAATGACGTTTCCGTCAATTTTTTTCATAGGAGAGGAAGTCCTTTTACCTCGAATTTCTATTATTCCAACCGATTTTCCCTTCTAATTCTAGCAAATTCAATTCCCCATTCGATTGGCTTTTGCGATGACAATCAATAAATCGCAAGGCCAATCATTGGAAGTTTGTGGGATCAACCTCGAATTTCTCAGTTTTTCGCGTGTCTTCATTGTTTGTTTTAGCGCCGGAAAACAAATCGAAAAACATTGTTTATCAGACCTCTCTTCACTGATTTCGATTAAATTCAAATTAGTCACATTAAAATTTGAACTATATGTGATTTAATATTTCTCTAGAGCTTATATGAAGGCGTTAACTTGGAGCGAGACGAAGTTCGCCGAGTCAGAATTTGTATGGCAGAACAACGTTTGCCGGGTCAGCTAGTAAGTTAATATTCTTAAACATCGCAATCTAAATAATGATAAGAGTAGAATACTTTTTCTTTGAAATGTCCTATATGGGTAATGTATGTACCGAGTGAATTCAGAAACTAATGGACCGGATAAAGAAGAGAATAATCTAATTTATTTTCTTAAATTGCACATATGAGGAATTTGGATGATGATTTGAAGTTGGCTAGAGAATCAGACATCTTCTATCGCTGTTCAATCCTGTTATTCATCGAATAGCCACACTCCGCATCAAGGCGAAATATTTCTACATTACGCTGCCCTGGAAAAGACATTACAATCGTTCTGTGAAATTTTAATGCAAAACTAGGAAAGGAAGATGTTCTAGGTTCTTAACTTAATTTCCCTTTGCACCCCATGAATGAGATATGGGATGGCTTCTCGCGTTGTTGTGAATTAACACGCTTTCTATTTTTAGATTCACAACTAACGGCACCTACTTGTTTATCGAAGAATGCGAACGTCACTGTTTGAGAAGCTCTTACTAGACACGACGATTGGATCGACGCTTAATACTGCGAAGTTGCTGTCAACAACATTCGAGGGGAGCCGACAGTGAAAGAAAATTTTATTTCTGTTTTCTTTTTTAAGATGACTGGAGCCAGGTTTGAACCTGCGATGTCCCGCATTGTAGTCGCTTGTTCTAACCACTATGCCACGGCCGGTCGGTGTTCTAGGTTCACCGATCGATAAATTCTACTTGCATGCCGAAACGTCAGACAACGGGTTTAGGCTGGTTAGCTTCGCAGCGGGTTGGAACATGGTAGTTAGTGGAACCAGATTCTAAGCCAAAGATATCCACAAGGCAACATGGCTATACTCCAATTAAAACGCCGAAAATTAAATTGATCATGTGGTAATTGATGGAAGGCATAAATCTAGTGTTATGGACGTGCGCGTGATTCGTGATGCTAATATTGGCTCGGACCATTACCTGGTTGCAGCCAAGGTGCGCACAACATTGAGCAGAGCGAAAAACTTATATAACCAAACACAAAGAAAGCTGGTCATTGCGAAGCTGCAAACCCCAGATATAGCCACTGCCTACTATAACCAGCTCTCCCAACTACTAGGACACAACACCTCTACTTCTGACGTTCCCGATAAACAGTGGCAGAATATTGCGCATTGCATGGCAACCGCCGCAACAACCGTGCTGGGATATGAAAAATGGCTCTCAGACGAATCCTGATAAGATAAAGCAGACGCATAGCATCTGAGAATGATGTTTACAGGGCAACGCTGCAGCCAATTGTAACCCGGGCTGTTAGGGTACGGCACAATGAGTCAGATAAACAAGCGAGACAGGTATTTAAGCGAAAAAAATTAAGAAACGGGAGAACAAGGATATAGAGCCATACAGGGATAGAGGTGAAGCCCGAACATTTAACTAGAAAGTGAAACCAAAAGACTACGGTAATGAGCTCTCCTCCTGCAAGTACAAGGATGGAAATCTTGTTACAGACACGCAGTATGTGATGCATATATGGAGAGAACACTTCCACCAACTGCTGGTTCCAAAAGGCAGCGCACATAAAGGAATTACGCCAATTGTCGACGAAGGCTTAGATTGCCCACCACCAATTCAAACCGAAGTAAGAATTGCAAAATACCGGCTGAAAAATAATAAAGCAGCCGGTGCCGACGAACTTCCGGCAGAGCTCTTCAACTCCGGTGATGAGGAACTGATAACGAGCATGCACCAGTTCCTACGCACTGTTTGGCCTGAAGAGGGCATGCCCGACGATTGCAATCTAAGCGTATTATGTCCTGTGCTGAAAAAAGATGATCCAAGTGTGTGCTCCAACTACCACGGAATCAGCCTTCTACCCATCGCATATAAGGTCCTGTCGAGTGTGCTATATGAAAGACTACAGCCAGTGTTATCCAACATGATCGGGCCCTATTAGTGTAGCTTTAGATCTGGTAAAGCAACAACTGACCAGACATTGAAACTCCGGCCAATCCTAGAAAAGACTCAAGAGAAACAAATCGACACGTAGCATCTCCGCCTTTAAAAGCTCGATACGGCAAAAACTTCTCGAAACCATTGCTAAGTTTGGTATTCCAGCAAAGCTGATACACCTTTGCGGAATGTCGCTGACTGATACGAAGTTTTCAGTGAAGATTGGCAAGGACCTTACAAGGCCTAAAACAAGGCGGCGGCCTATCGTGCGACCTCTTCAACATAGTGATGGAGAAGATAATGAGGAAAGCTGCAGTAAACACGAATGTCACGATATTCAACAAATGCCACATGCTACTTGCGTACGCTGATGACGTAGACATCATCGGTCGAACACTGCGGGATGTGACTGCAGCCTTCTCAGGTATACAAAAGGAATCAGCGAAAATGGGTCTAATGGTGAACGAGGACAAAACGAAGTTATTAGATTCAACTAACAAATAATCTACTCGTTTGGGAAACTGCGTGAAAGTTGACAAATATAATTTTGAGGTGGTAGATAATTAAATAATGTCAGCCTCGAAATTCGGAGAAGAATCCTGCTTGCACATAGATGCTATTTAGGACTTAACATGGTATTTAATCACATAGCCATCTCTCGACGAACGATAATCTAGTTATACCAGATACTTGTTCTGTCTGTTGTTTTTATAACGGCTGTAGGAAGTAGCTGGGGTGATAATTCTTTATACCGATTTTCAATTTTATCGGCACTCGATCGGGCATGTTCTCAGATTATCATACGATCATTGTTGGAAAGTCTGTTTCGTTCCTTTGTATATAACAAGGTTTGTGTCAAGGATTGCTAATTGTGGTTGTTTTTGAGTTTTAACCACCATTTTCATCCAAGAGATGGCGCCAGATGGTTTTATTTTCACCTAAGAGATGGCGCCAGCTGGTTTTATTGATTTATTTTAAATTTGTATATTTTCTGCTAGAAAGATGTTTCTATGATCTTTTTGGAAAATTCTCTTGTTTGTTTTTATCGATCTGTGCAGAATATGAATATGTTTTTCATTGTTCGGTTTGAGATCTATTCTAATATTGCTAATACGAGGGCTGCTGTATATATTTCTGGCCTAGGCAACAATAAGTGTTGCCAGGTGCAATCTGCTATTTCCATTGGAAAGGTTGACATTTTTTAGCATAACATCACTCAGAACGTGTTGTCATTTAATCGTGAATTGTTAAACTTACAGAGCTTTGAACAATTCAATTCCGTTAAAAAAATGGAATTGACACGTGAGCATTTTCGTGCGATCATTTTTCACAACTTTCGACGTGGATTATCCAGACAAGAGTGCATCGATGAACTTAAGTCTTTGTATGGTGATCAAGCACCATCATATAGCACCGTGAAAAACTGGTATAACGAATTTAATCGTGGTCGCAGTTCGCTCAACGACGAATTCCGTGAAGGTCGTCCAAAAACGTCCGTTGTGCCAGAGAACATTGATGCCGTGCGTGAACTAATAATGCAAGATCGTCATGTGACATACCGGGAGATAGAGGCATCCTTGGGCATTTCTCCCACCAGTATACATTCGATATTACATAAACACCTGACCGTAAAAAAGGTTTGTTGTCGTTGGATCCCGCACAATTTGACAATCGCTCAAAAAAAGGCTCGTGTCGATTGGTGCAAAGAAATGTTGAAAAAATACGATCGCGGTGCTTCAAAAGATGTTCATAAGATCGTCACAGGTGACGAATCTTGGATCTATGCGTATGAGCCCGAAACAAAACAACAATCGACCGTGTGGGTCTTCAAAGACGAGCCAAATCCAACGAAAGTTGTTCGTGGAAGAAGCACTTCGAAGCAAATGGTCGCCTGTTTCTTCGGCAAAACTGGTCATGTGGCGACTGTTCCGCTTGAGCAACGAAGGAGGTCAATTCTGAGTGGTACACCACAATTTGTTTGCCTGAAGTCTTCGGAGAAATTCGAAAAACAAACAAGAGAAGACGAATCATTCTTCACCATGACAAAGCGAGCTCTCACACATCGGCTCAAACCAGCGCCTTTTTGACCGGCCAAAACGTCGAATTGATGGGTCATCCGCCGTACAGCACTGACTGGGCACCCAATGACTTCTTTTTATTCCCGCACGTCAAGAAAAAAATGCGTGGTCAACGATTTTCGTGCCCAGAAGATGCTGTTGAAGCGTTCAAAAACCATGTTTTGGAGGTGTCTCAATCGGAGTGGAAAAAGTGCTTCGACAATTGGTTTGAGCGCATGCAAAAGTGTATAAATCAGGCTGGAGAATACTTTGAAAAACAATAAAACAATTTTTGATGATAAATATTCGCATTTTCATTATTAGGCCAGAAATATATATAGCAGCCCTCGTATAATTTGTTTTTACAAGAGTTGTGTGAAATGGATTATGGTGACAAAGTTAAAGTTTTAACTTCAAATTTCAGAGCCTATTGTTTCTGCTCACAATTATGCCATCAACAGTGATCTGACGACTTTGTGTTCTCCCCATTAATTGTGGAAATTTAAAATTATGGCTTTTTGGTTTATATCCCAAAACACACATGTGTCCTATTCATGTTAGACATTTTGCACTTCCATTCCATTTATTATAAAAGCTTTTAATTATGGGACCGGACTTAATTGATTTTTCAATTGTACTCTGTGTCCAGAAGGCCGGCAGCCTTCTAATTTATCTTTTGTACATGAACACTATCAATACACAAACACACACGTGTAAACGCATACTCACATTAGCCATTATTCACCTGTGTGGGTTTGTTAAGGCTATAAGAGCTTTTCCCCTATCGGTGAGCACATGTGTGTGTGTGAATGTCCTTGTTCCACTTGTACACACACACGCACACCCACCTCTCCTACCATTTATCAATTGAAATATTTATCAAATGTTTGTGGAAGCCGTAATGACCAAATATTAGCACTAAGCCTATGACCCCCACCAGTGTCCAAATGTTAATTAACTGCACCACGAAATGCTAACGAAAAACAAAGCTTAACATTAATGATATGGCAGTTGCATTGTCCAGAGGTTGCTCTTTTTAGACGGATGTGTGTTAGTGTGTGTGTGTGCCATTTGCTATATCTCATGTGACACAAAGATTGTTGAGCTCTGTAGTGAAAATTGAAAATTCCATTTTCCCCTGTGCTGAACACCAGACGACGACAAAGAGTTTATGCATTTTAACATCGAATGGGTGAGAGAAATAATTACTAAACAATTTGCACAGCAACAACAAAAAACACAACCAGAAAAATAGGGCCAATTGTCTGTGTTACAACAGTCCGGCAGCTGCTGGACATATCTCAATGGGAATGATTGTTTTATTTAACAGGCAATTGAAAGCAAATTACAAATGGACAACGGTGACGGTGGCAAAAAGGCGGGAGGGACGGAGGGAGGGTTTTAATTGAATCGGAATCAGAAATAGACAAAAATTTCTAAAGGATACTCGAACCTTAGCATGAGTTGAGGGTAATGGAGAATTTGCTGAAACAACAATAGACAGCGCGAAGTAATTGTTTCCGCGTTGTAAATAAAATGTTAGCCTGAGGGAAATTTTCAGAGTGATAATTTGACAAAACACTACAGTTGAATTAAGTATCGAAGTACTTGAAAAATGAATTCCATTAAGTTTTCATATATATCTTATAAAATATTAAGAAACTGATACGAAACAAATATTCACATATACGCTATTTTATATACTCTTAATAACTACGCAAAGTTGTTATAGAGGCAACATTTTTAATGAGAATTTAGAAAAAAACATAACTTTGTAACATTTGGCATAATATTATAACGAAATACAAAATACGAAATACAAATTATTAAATATTACTTTAATGTAATTCCATTGAGACGGGTGTAACCGTGATACACACATTTTTCGTTGTAATTTAAAAATAAAACTAGTAAGGCGGTTATCTTCGGCTATGCCGAAGCTCAGCTACCCTTCACCATTTGTAAAAATGGTGGTAAAACTAATTATTTGTACTACAACTATATTTTATTAAACTTTGGACCACAAAACAGGGGAGTTGCTGAGAAGTGGATGTTACTTTCAGCTTCACACATCCATTTTGTCAATAATTTTGTATCGATTTTATTCGATTTACCGATAACTTTATGGGAGTAGTGTAAATCCGATCAGGCTTATCTTAGAACTTAACCTCTGCTTCTGGATAGAAGCTTACATATCAAATTTCAGCCTGAAAGCTCATAAACTATAGAGACCTACAGACGGACACCCCCAAAAAGGGGGAGTTTGTATGGAAGGTTGGAGCAGTATTCGTCCGATATTGTTCATCTTACAACGTATAGATTAAAGCTATATAGGATTAAAGCTAGCATGTAAAATTTTAGCTCAATATTTCCTAACCTACAATCGCGGGGGCAGTTAGGCAGACACCCCAAAAAAGGTAGAGTTTGAATGGGAGGTGGGAGTAGTTTTTAACCGACATTGCTTATCTTAGAAAGTAGCCACCGCTTAAGATTGAATCTTGCGTACAATTTTTCAGCTATATACCTCTTAAAATACGGCTGCAATCGCAGGGACATACCCCAAAAAGGGAGATTTTGTATGGGAGGTGAGAGTAGTTTTTGACCGATCGGTCTCATCTTAATACTCAACTTCCGTTCAGAGTAGGAAAGCTTGCATACAGTATTTCAGCTTGATTGCTCTTAAATTACTACCGTAATCGCGGGGGCTGATATACGAACACCCCCAAAAAGAGGGATTTTGTATGGGAGGTGGGAGTAGTTTTTGACCGATCGGTCTCATTTTACTACTCAACCTTCACTTAGTGCAGGGAAGCTTGCATACAAAATGTCAGCTTGATTGCCTTTAAACTATAGCTGTAATCGTAGGGATAGACCACAAAAAGGGGGAGTTTGTATGGGAGGTGGGAGTAGCTTTTGACCGATCGGGCTCATTTTAGAACTCAACCTCCATATAGGGCGGCAAAGCTTGCGTACAATATTTCAGCTTGATTGCTCTTAAATTACTGCTGTAATCGCGTGGACTGACATACGGACACCCCCAAAAAAGAAGAATTTTGTATGGGAGTGGGAGTAGTTTTGTACCGATCGGTCTCATCGTACTACTCAACCTCAGCTTAGTGTAGGGAAGCTCACATACATAATTGATTGCCCTTTAACTACGGCTGTAATCGCAGGGACAGACCCCAAAAAGGGGGAGTTTGTATGGGAGGTGGGAGTAGTTTTTGACCGATCGGGCTCATCTTAGAACTTAACCTCCGCTTTGAGGATAAAAGCTTGCATTCCAAATTTTAGCTCGATATCTCTTAAACTGCGGCTGTAATCGCGGGGACAGACGGTCACCTTTAAATCGACTCAGATTTCGATGCTGATCATTTATATATATATATATTGTCATACCTACCACGCCTCCTTATGGGCGTTACAAATGGAAGAACAAAATGAATATACCCTTCACTCCGTTCATGCGCATGGTCAAGGGTATAAAAATATAATATTAAAAAAACGTCTTCAATTCTCAAGGATATTAATCTTTTAATAACTTGCAGAAACACGAATACGATAAATGGCCATTAGAAGACTGATTTTGCGAAATATTTTTCTCTTGGAGACTCCCACAACATATTGAGCCGCTTGTGTCATTACAAGGGCGACCAATTTTCAGCACATGCTGAATATTGCTGATGCTGCTTAATATAACGATTTCAAGGGTTTTTGCTTATTTAAAAGGTTTGTGCTTCTTTATGCTGTTTTTGCCCTTATTTAAATTTTTGATACATTTTGATAAGATATGTTTCTATCAATTGAAAATTTTTACATATCACAAGCCCTTGCGGTTCATAAAAATATGACAGGTAGAATTCAATTTGCAAACTATCCTCTTATTTTACAGCCTGTGTTCAAGATTTTGTAATAGCCCTATTTTTATCGATAGCTTACATCGTTCGATTCGTTATATTCCTATAGTTTTCAGGAGCCTTATTGAAAACAAAAAATTAAACTAATGAAACCTAAAGTGTCTCTATAACCTAAACCAATAACGACACGATGAGGAACGTGGTTGGAAGCAGCGGAGTATTATACTAATTATTTGGAAGACATAAGGGAAGTCACAAGATGTATTAATAAAGGTGAAGCTATCTGTACAACAAATTTGGCATTGCAACAACCACAGGCAATTTATTTTGTGTAGTTCCTCTCTAGTGTCAAAATCTCCATACAAAATTTTGACAACTGAAAGGCGCAACTCGGCGAGTATATGTAAGCAGTGTTGCCAGAAGCCGGCAAAAAAAATATGCTAAAACTCAAAAAAAAAGTGCAATTTGGAAAAAAAATATGCCAAAAACGGCCAAAAAAAAGTGCAATTTCTAAAAAACCAGTGCTAATTTTTTTTATTAAAAAAAATACGTTTTCACAAATTTTATGTTTATTAAACATTTACATTTATTAAAAAAAAATTATATTTATAAAAGTTAAGTTACTAGTTTGTTTTGAAAAAGCGTTTACATTTATTGTTGGCTCCTGGTCGTGAACTAGGAGGCCTTATTTTACTAATATAGGATTTTTCCAAATTAATGAAAAGACCAATTCGAATTCTTCTTGAATTTAGACAACTTCCTTTATTGAAGTTCAATGATAAACTTAAAAACTAACAATACGCAAAATCCGCTTCTTGCGGTAATACCAAAGAATGAGAGATCAATGAGTGAAAACCAAAACTACTCAATTAGTGACAAATATTCTCTTTTAAAAGTACTAAATGAAATGAGATAAAAAATAAGAACTTAAAACTAATGTTGGCACTGAGGCCTAGTTGATCGGTGCGTTCAACATTTATAATAAATTAAGTGTTAAGAGTAGCTCGCATATTGAATAAATGCAATCTCACTATAGCTTTTTAATGTTACTTCTAATCAAACATGTTAAATTCCAATTAGAATTAGCAATTGATGCAATTAGTTTATATTTTCTAATTCATCAAACAATTAGAATTAGTTCAACTAATTCCCATTAGATCATTAAAATGTTTATTCCAATGGTAAAACTAATTGCAATTAGTTGCCATTAGCAAAAAAAATTGGTTTACCTTTACAATTAGAAATCTAATTGACTTCTGCTAATGCAATTAGATTTTTGAAAATATCAAAATAATTGATTCTAATTCGAGCTAATTAAATATCTAATTTCATTAGCAGAAGTCAATTAGATTTCTAATTGTAAAGGTAAACCAATTTTTTTTGCTAATGGCAACTAATTGCTAAAACTAATTTGGAATAAACCATTGGAATAAAAATTTCAATTATCTAATGGGAATTAGTTGAACTAATTCTAATTGTTTAATGAATTAGAAAATTTCACAAAAGAAGGTTAATTTGCAATCATTACCATTATCTAATCATTATTTAACATCTTTGCTTCTAATACATATAGGAAAAATATTATCCAATATGCTTTATTGGGTGTCATTAATTTTGATAATTGTAATTATGTATTTAATTTAATTTTATGAAATTATTTAATAAAAAATTAAATTAAATCGCAAAAAGAATTTTACACCTTTTTTGAACCTTTTCTGTAACTACGATGACTTATTTAACAATTACATTTGTTAAAATTTCTAAATTGTTTTTATTTTTGTTTTATGAGGACCTTTTTCAAATTCTATTGCAGTTTAAATTGAAAACTTCATCAGACCATTAAGAAAAGTTAGGCTTGGAAGGAATCTGTCCTCCCGCAATTTTAATATTCTATATGGGTATTTCCCAGCGTTGCTGACGCCCGTTATTTTCTTATTTTGTAGTTTTCTCGAAAAGTTTAAATATTTTGAAGATTATGTTCATATTAAAAAAAATAGATTAGATAGTTCGTGACTATTTTTCTGGTAGGTGCTGCTGAGCACTACAAGAATCTGTTTTTCAAATTTTACAAAACCCCCAAAATCTTGAGTTACGGGTAAAAACCCGGGTTTCGACTTTTACGCTCTTATAAGCCAATAACGTGGATAAATATGATCCGATTTAAAGTTTCTCAGCTGATTTGGATAAAAGAGACTTTTCAACAATATATATAATGTGTTTTTAAAGTTCAACAATTTCATTATATGATTACAGATATAGCAAAAATATAGCAATTTTTAACTATGAAATCGTCCGTCCTTCCGCTGGAAATATCCATATAGTAGTTTTCGTACAACAAAAGTTTGTAGTAGAATAAAAGTTTTTTTCGGTACAACAAACGTTCTTAGTGATACAATAAATTCATGTACTGTTTGGTAAAATAAAGGACAGTTTTAGAACAACAAAGGTACTCTTTGGTAAAAGACATGAACTTTTTGGTACATTAAATAAACTTTATGGTGCAATTAAATGCCTTCACAGTACAATAAAAGTATTTTGTAATGTAACAAAAGATATTTTCTTCAACACTTTTGGGCTACAGCAGCAAAAACTGCTTTAGTTTTGCGAACTGTGACTGCGAGATTTTTACAATTTTTGTAGTGAATTTTAATAATTTCAATGCGTTGTTGAAGCGTGTATCGTTCCATTTTTAGTAATGGCGTAGTTTCTACTTGTCAAATGCCAAAGAAAGCTTCAAAAGTGACAGCTACCGAAATAGCGGGCCATTCACTATAACACCTCTCATTGGAAAACCCTTTACAATAAAAGTATCCGTTGATACAATAAAAGTACTTTTTGGTATATTAAAATTTAAAATAGTTTCTGATACAACAAAAATCCTTTTTGGAATAATAAAAATACTTTGTGATACAAAAAAAGTACATCATCATAGCCTTAATTGGGTCATAAGAGTTGTAATTTATGGAATTTTAGAGTTGTATTTTATAGTACTGCCCTTCTATTAGGTTGACCAACGTACACTGGGAAAATGCCATTTCTGACAAAAAAATGCTAAATTCTAAATTAAAAATAACAAAAAAACGAGGAATTTCAAAAAAATATGCTATGCAGCGGGCAAAAAAAAGTGCTAAAAAAGCATAAAAATGCCAAACTGGCAGCACTGTATGTAAGTTGACAGTGCAGAGGCACCAAAATCAGAAAAAAAGTTAAAACCAGCTGGCAGTTAACGCCACCTGTATTAATACATCTTGGGAAGTCATTTAAGAGTTTAACTTAGAGCTTAATTGTAATCGTGACATTGACCAAGGTATAATCTCACTTTAAGAATTTTTTTTTTGGTTTAAAAATTACTTTCTTGTTTTTTGATTGTTTTTAAATAAATAAAAAAAATTATAAATGCTGAATATGAAATCTATCGTGCTTATTTCAAGGGTTTTTCATGCTGTTTTAAGTACTGAAAACCGTTTTTTTCGTGCTGAAAAATGGTCGCCCTAGTCATTACCCAGGATTCTGCGCTGTAGAGCATGACAGGTAGGATCAGAGTCTGGTAGAGTTGGATATTTGTTCTTCAGGAGAGTACTTTGTTATTAAATTGCTTGCTTAGCTGATTTTAGGCTGACATTATTATTTTTGTTTATGGCGGTGCCAAGGTAGACAAAATCGTCAATCACTTTAAAGTTATAGTTGACAACGTTCACGCAGCATCCCAGACGACTAGACTCATTGTTCATTAAAACAAATAACTTGGTTTTGTCCTCATTTCTCACAAGATCTACTTCCCCCGACTGCTTTTCAATGCTTGAGCAGGCCGCAGTGGACAATGATATCTACATAATGGGCATACGCGAGCAGCATATGACTTTCGTTGAAGATGGTACCATTCCTGTTTACTGCAGCCTTCTGCATGATCATTTCCATTACGATGTTAAAGAGATGGCAGGATAGACTATCGCCTTGTCTAAAGCCTCGCTTGGTAGAAAATGGCTCTGTCTGATTTTTACTAATTTTCACTGATGACTTCGTGACATATAATCCAACAATTTCTGTCGTATGGGACTGTCGAATGCAGCTTTGTTGTCGATGAACAGATGGTAGGTGTCGATCTGCATTTCTTGGGTCTTCTCCAGGATATGTCGTAGTGTAAATATGTTGTCGGTCGTAGATTTACCATGTCTAAAGCCACACTGATAAGGTCCAATCAGGTTCGCCAGAATGGTCTTTAGTCTTTTACATAACACACTAGACAGGACACTGTATGCGATGGGTTAAAGGCTAATGCCGCGATAGTTGGTACGTACACTTGGATCGCTCTTCTTAAGCACGGGACGTAGGACACTCAGATTACAATCATCGGGCATGCACTTCCTGAGCCAAATCGTGTTTGTGAGCTGGTGCATTCGCCGCAGGCTTTAAAAAGCTCTTCCGGCAGTCCATCGGTTCCAGCAGCTTTATAATTTGTAAGCTGTGAAATTGCCGTGCTGATCTTGTTTTGGCTCGTCGATGATTGGTGTGATTTCGGCACTTATGCTGCCTTTGGGAACGAGTAGAGACCAAAAGTGTTTCCTCCATATTTGCAACACACTCTGAGTGTCCGTGACCAGATTTCCGTCTCCGTCCTTACAGGTGGGGATTAGGGATATTACTTTTTAACAATTTTTTAAAATATCAAAATTGGCATAGCACAGTCCAATAGAGCATTAAAAACTATAAGGGAACGTATATTTATTTTTTCGCTAAGTTCAGAAAAGTTCACGCACCAACCGCGATGAAGTTTTGAAAATTTTTAATTTTCTTTTTGGTTAAGAAAACTTAATAATATGTTTATTTAAAACAAAAAATAGGTCAAGTATGAAATTTCATTAATATTTAGAGATGGTAAAAGATTTTACCTTTTTTAACGAAAAAAAAAAATAAAGAATCTCCTCGATTTTTTAATCTTAAATTTTTATCTTTCAATAACTAACTCATAATTTTTCTTATTTTTAATATTCGAGTTCATATGTAACTTTCAGTAATTTAAAAAATTATAAAAATAAAAATAAAAAAATAATACATTTTTAAATAATTTTTTATACACCTGATCAGAAAAACCAATTGGTGCGTGAACTTTTTCAAGAAAAATTCCAAAAGATTATGATTTTTGTGGTTACAAGGACATGGTTGACCTCATGGTACTATGCCAAAAAATTGGTTATACCCCTAGTGGGGATCCCTGTTCCAAAACCGTTGCTTTTAACCCTTTGGTAGAACTTTAGGGCCTCATCTCTATCCCTGTAGTTTTCGATATCCTGGCCCTCTCTTTTTTTCCACAAACGCTTTTTCCGCCTGAACAGGCGTTTCATCTCTCTCTTTTTCTCATTATAACGCTCCGTCAGGGCTTGTTTAAGAGTGTTTTTTCATAACCCAGTACTTTAGTTGCGGCAGTGGTCATAGAATTTGCAATATGCTACACTTGTCTGTCGGGAACATCAGGGTAATTTGTTTGGAGTAATTGAGAGAGTTGGTTGGAGTAGGCATTGGCTATCTCGGTGGTATGCAGCTTTGTGATGTGTGATCGTGTGCATACCTTGGCTGCAACTAGGTGGTGATCCGAGTCAATATTTCCACCGCGTATCACACGCATGTCCATAACGCTTGAGACATGCCTTCCATCAATTACCACGTGATCACTCTGATTTCTTGTATTTTGATCGGGAGATATCCAGGTTGCCTTGTGGATATCTTTATGTGGGAATCTGGTTCCACTCACAACCATGTTTCTTGCCGACGCGAAACTAACCAGTCTGAATCCGTTATCGGAGGTGTTGTTGTGTAGACTGATTTTTCCGACCGCTAAACCAAAAGCATCTTCCATTCCTATTTTAGCATTAAAATCTCCCAGAACAATTTTAATGTCATATGCAGGGCAGCGGTCATATATCTCCTCCAGCCGCTCATAGAATGCATCTTTAATGTCACCGTCTTTGTCTTCCGTCGGGGGGTGTACCCAAATCAGCATAATGTAAAAATATTTCGCTCGGATGCGAATAGTGGCTATTCGGTCACATAAAGGGTTAACCGCGAGACCAGGTGTCGAAGTCTCTGGTCGACTATGAAACCACGTCCAAATTACTTTTTTTTTGTTCCAAATGGTACTTTTACTGTGGCAAAAACTACTTTTGTTGTACTTTTATTATTACTGTATCAAAACCACTTTTATTGTACTTAAAAGTACTTTTATTGTATCAAAAGTGTTTTTGTTTCACTAAAATGTACTATTGTTGTAGTAAAAAGTACTTTTATTGTAATATTAAGTGCTTTAATGCAATAAAAAGTATTTTTTTGTAAACAAATTTACTTTTATTGCATCGAATTTGCGTTTGTTGTACTTAGTATTTTATTGTACTAACAAATACTTTTATTACATTATAAACACCAACATTTTTCTATAGAAATAATTCAAAATTTTTTTAGGTATGAGAGATGCTATTTCCTTGCAATTTTGTAAATATTTGAGTAAAAAAAATTTACTGCACAAAATTCCCAATTCTGGACATACAGATAATTTTTGAAAATTTTTGGGATTATTGTGCTTTTTGTCAGTTTTTTGTATATATAAACTCAAAATTTTTCACCACAACATTTTCTTTTCCTATAAAAACACATTTTCTTAGAAGTTGTCCAACGTTTGCAGTAAATTTGTATTATTTATTAAAAAAATTTATTCTGCTAACATTTATTCTTTATAATTTTCTTACAGTCACCTTGTGAAGTTTGAAAATGTTGTAAGGGTTACTTTTTTCTACAGATAATTTTTGAAAATTTTTGGGATTATTGTGCTTTTTGTCAGTTTTTTGTATATATAAACTCAAAATTTTTCACCACAACATTTTCTTTTCCTATAAAAACACATTTTCTTAGAAGTTGTCCAACGTTTGCAGTAAATTTGTATTATTTATAAAAAAAATTTATTCTGCTAACATTTATTCTTTATAATTTTCTTACAGTCACCTTGTGAAGTTTACAAATGTTGCCCCACAAATCACTGTACATTGCTTTAAATACAGAAATTTTTGAAATTTTCTCGCTGTTAATTAAACGTTTTATTGGTGTCTAGCCCCCACTCGGTGTTGGCGGTTTTATTTCTGTAAATCCCAGATTGCTGTTTTCAAAGAGTTCTCTTGTGTTCTCTACGTTTACGTTCACTTCATCCTAATGAGTTGTATTGTTTTTCTTTGTTTGCCCTGTGCTGGCTTGTTTGCTGTTTTCCTAAGATTACAATAAAGGATAAGAGAGCAATCTATCCATCTTTCCACTGACAAACCAACAACAAACCAAAACTTTGTGAAAACAAACAACAACCTCACGATTTTTCCTAAACACAGCCACATATCATCGCTATGCTGCGGACATCAGCATCATCCTTAGCATCGACAACGTCATTATCCCCAACCTCAACATCATCATCGTTGTCATCGTTAGCTTCATTGCGTGTTGTCCACACCCATAAGGTGGCTGGCTGGCTCAACCATTCTCATCCATACGTATGGTCTTAGTCAGCCACATCAAAGAAGTTTCAAGAGCTTCCTGCTATTGCGTGACGTTGAATGGAAGCTTCATTTGGGATTTGTACGTTACGTGTGCATTTCTTAGTGCAGCAAGTAGCAAAGTCAGGATATGCAGTTGTATGGTTTTTGTGGTGCATGCCACCTACCTTGGGGATTGCCTCACAGCCGTGTGGCATAAGTTCTAATTGTAATCGAAACGATTGAGGGTAAAGTGGGATTTTCTTACGTAGCACATGTCTGTTAGGAATGCATTTTACTAATTAAGGTAAAGGGCGTGGTATGAGTTGTGAGGTTAACTTACCTCTTGGACTAGCTAAATAAAATTTTAACTACAGAATATGTGGGAACAGTTTGGGTTGCACAAATTGCTTAAGACGAGAACTTAGTGCAGGATGCAGGAAATTACACGAGACTTCATTGGGAAATTCGTCAAAAAAAATTGTATTGTGCAGCTAAACTAATAATGTTATTGTCTTAGGAAAGATTTCACGAAAAAAATATTATTTTATGGTGAGAGATTCAGGGTGATTCATTTAGAAGTTGTTTTTTAAATTGTAAATAAAACACTTAAAAATGAATTTGGTGTCGATATCTTTATTATCAGCCGAAAGATCAATATCTGAAATTTACTTATTATTTATATTATTTCATTTAAATGATGGCCGTGTCTGCACCGTAGGTCGCATACTCGGATGGTCAAATTTTCTTTCTGAATTTTATAAGATTGCCCCCGGTGTCTACATTAGAAATTAAGACTTCCAAGTCCTTGAATCGTAGCTGACTTATTAACGTAGACTATTGACTTCATATAACTCTAAAGACCTCAAAATCTAGAGGTGTGAAATGACGCGTGAAAAAAGCAGATCTTTACTCAGCTATTGCAGAACACCATCAGCTTAGTCTCTTTTCATAATTTGCCTTTGAAATAGTTAAAAAAAACATTTCTAGAAGAAACTTAAAGAGTGATTCATTTAGAGGGACTTTTTGTAATTTAAAAATAATCACTTAAAATATAATAAGAAGTCGGAATTAGTATTATAAATGGAAAGAATAATCTCTGACATTTATTTTATAAATAGTACTTAATTACTTAGCTGGTACTTCTTTGCAATCCCTGTGGATTATATACCGCACGTAGAAAAATATTTTAAGCGCCTCGATCTTCTGCGCTTCTTCTCCAGTTAGTCACACTAAGCTCTGTAAGGTTCTCAGTAACCTGGTCTTTCCAACGGAGTTTTGGTCGCCCTCTTCTTCGCCGTCCATCGAGTTCCTTGTCGAAGACTTTTCGAGCTGGAGTATTTTCGTCCATGCGTACAACATGACCTAGCCAACGCAACCGTTGCACCTTAATGCGTCTGACCACGTCAATGTCAGTGTACAGCTCGAACAGCTCATGATTCATACGACGCCTGTACTCTCCGTTAACGATGATGGGCCCATATATTTTACGGATTATTTTTCTCTCGAATACCGCCAGAACCGATTCATCCGCTTGTGAACCATACATCAAGACAGGTAGAACCAGTATCTGGTACAGCTGGAGTTTTGTTCGTCGAGAGAGGGCTCTGCCATTGAATCGCTTGCTTCGTCCGTAGTAGCATTTATTTGCAAGCAGGATTCTTCTCCGGATTTCTAGGCTGACATTATTTGCTTTGTTGATGGCGGAGCCTAGATAGTCGAAATTATTTACCATCTCGAAATTATAGTTGTCAACGTTCAGGCAGTTTCCCAAATGAGTTGATTCTTTGTTCGTTGAAACTAATAATTTCGTTTTGTCCTCGTTCACCGTTAGGCCCATTTTCGCTGATTCCTTCTGTATACCTGAGAAGGCTGGATTCACATCCAGCAGTTTTCAACCGATGATGTCAACGTCATCAGCGTACGCGAGAATCACTTGGCTTTTGTTGAATATAGTGCCACTCAAGTTTACTGCAGCTTTTCTCATTATCATCTCCATCACTATGTTGAAGAAATCGCACGAAAGGCCGTCGCTTTGTTTTAGGCCTCCTCTGGTACAGAATGGCTCCGTAAGGTCCTTGCCAATCTTCACTGAAGACTTCGTGGCAGTCAGCGTCATTCCGCAAAGACGTATCAAACTTAGCCATGGTTTCGAGTAATTTCTGCCGTATCGGGCTGTCGAAGGCAGCATTTTGGTCGACGAAAAGATGGTACGTATCGATCTGTTTCTCTTGGGTCTTTTCCAGAATTTGCCTAAGTGTGAAAATCTGTTCAGTTGTTGATTTACCAGGTCTTAAGCCACACTGATAAGGCCCGATCAGGTTGGATAACACTGGCTTAAGTCTTTCACATGGCACACTCGACAGGAACTTATATGCGATGGGTAACAGGCTGATCCCGCGGTACTTGGAGTACACACTTGGATCACCTTTTTTCAGCACAGAACATAATACGCTTAAATTCCAATCGTCGGGCATGCCAAACCGTACGAAGGAGCTGGTGTATGCTTGTTATCAGCTCCTCGCCACCGGACTTGAAGAGCTCTGCCGACAGATCGTCGCCACAGGCTGCTTTGTTGTTTTTCAGCCGCGATATTGCTCTTCTTACCTCGGCTTGACTTGGTGCTGGGCAATTTAAGCCGTCGTCGGCAATTGGCGTGATAACTTCACGTG
This sequence comes from Muscina levida, assembly GCA_964034835.1. Taxonomy (NCBI): domain Eukaryota; kingdom Metazoa; phylum Arthropoda; class Insecta; order Diptera; family Muscidae; genus Muscina; species Muscina levida. The sequence continues at coordinate 29,416 of CAXIUB010000300.1, read as the reverse complement.
CGCTGCCTTCTGGAACCAGCAGTTGCTGGAAGTGTTCTCTCCATATGTGCAGCACACTCTGCGTATCTGTGACCAGATTTCCATCCATGTCCTTACAGGAGGGGAAGCCATTACCGTAGCCATTTGCACGTCTATCAATGTCTCGCTCTATATCCTCATTCTCCCGTTCCTTTATCTGACGTTTTTTTTCGCCTAAATACCTGTCTCGCCTGTTTTACTTTCTTCTTTCTCCGTTTGCTTACAGCACGGGTTACAATTGGCAATAGCGTGGCACTTTAAGCAGCATCCTGTTCCTCTGACGCTATGCAACATTTTACATCGTACCAGGATTCGTCTGAGCGCCGCTTTTTATATCCTAGCATTTTTGTTGCGGCGGTTGCCTTGGAATGCGCAATATGCTGCCACTGTGTATCGGGAACGTCAGAAGTAGAGGCGTTGTGTCGTAAAAGTTGGGAGAACTGATTGGAGTAGGCAGTAGCTATCTCTGGGGTTTGCAGCATCGCGATGTCCAGCTTTTTGTGTGCTTGGTTACGTGCGTTTTTCGCTCAGCTCAAACTTGTGCGCACCTTGGCTACAACCAGGTAATGATCCGAGCCAATATTAGCACCACGGATCACACTCACGTCCATGACACTAGATGTATGCCTGCCATCAAGTACCACATGATCAATTTGATTTTTGGTGTTTTGATCGGGGGATAGACAAGTTGCCTTGAGGATATCTTAGTGCCGGAATCTGGTTCCACTTAATACCTTGTAACTTCCCGCTGCGAAGCTAACCAGCCTAAACCCGTTGTCTGACATGTCGGTATACAGGCTGAATTCACCGATCGATGAACCAAGAACATCTTTCCTTCCTATTTTTGCATTAAAGTCTCCCAGAACAATTTTAATGTCGTGGCCAGGGCAGCGGTCGAATGTTTCCTCTAGGCGCTCGTAAAATTAATCTTTAATCTCATCATCTTAATCTTCCGTCAGGGCGTGTACACAAATCAGCGTAATGTAAAAACATTTCGACCGGATGCGAATGTTGGCTATTCGGTCACTTACAGGGTTAAACCGCGAAACCGGGTGTCGAAGTCTCTTGCCGACTATGAAACCACATCCAAATTCGTGTCTTTCTAAATGGCAGCTGTAAAACATGTCACAGTTCTTTCGTCGTGTGCAACCCTGTGCCGCCCATCTCATTTCCAGTATGGCGGTGAAGTCAGCCTTGTATTTGTCGAGGACATCGGCCATAAAAATTACATATTATCTCATTCAAATATAGAGAGAGCTCAACTATGCCGTTAGCGTTTTGAATTCGTTAAGTTAATAACCTACTCTAAGTCTAAAATTTGCTGATAGTGTCGGTAATAGTGGCACGGGAATTTCGATCGTGAGTCATTCCATAACAAATTGACAAATAATACTGAATAAAAGTAAAATAATAACTAACACCTGCCATGCGTAATCTTAAAAAGAAACGCAAATAAATAATGAACCTCTAATTGAATCACACTTTTTTAGTATTCAAAATATGTCAATACATGTAGACGGCTCGCTTATATCTGAATCTCAAAGTGTAAAATATTTGGGAATGACTCTTAGTCATAACCTTTCATGGGATGCTTATATTAACGAGGTAAAAGCTAAAATTTCGTTGGCCACTGGGATATTATATAAATTCAAAAATAAGCTAAGCAGGGATATCAAAATGATGGTTTATGAATCTCTTATACAATCACATTTAACGTATCTTCCGATTATATATGCTTGTAAGAAATGCAGTTCATTGAAAGCTTTACAATCCGCACATAATAAAGCACTGAAGATAGTTTATAATCTCCCATTAACATATCGTTCGATCAATTTGTACAAACATAAAGCAAAGACAGTTTTGTCAATACAAGGTCTTTATAAGCGACAACTGTTAGTATACATGCATAAGTTTGCTCTAGGAATATCAGAGGGATCTGTTGAGTTTGTTCGAAATCGACTTAGGACAGGTAGAAATACGAGACAAGCGGACAATATTAAAATTTCTAGATGTCGATTAGATGTAACAAAGCAACGTATTGGTTTTGCTGGACCTAACGAATACAATAACATGCCTGCTTATTTAAAAAATATTCTTGCCATTTCAGTTTTTAAAGGAGAAATAAAAAAATACCTTTTAAAAATACTAAAAAAATAAAATAAAGTAGAACGTTGATTTTCGTAATAAATTTCAATGATTTCTCTATCAGTCTTACCATAACGAAATGCCCAACATTGTTGAATAAAAATAACTTGACAGCTTGACACCAGTCATGCGTATTCTGTAAAAGATATACAAAAAGAAAAGAAACCTCTAAATGAAACACACTTCAAACAGATTCAAATTATATTCTGCTATAAAAAAATTAGAATTTTTTTTTATAGATTTGCAATATTTTTCGGTGAATACATTAAATGTGAACTTACAAGACTGTCTAAAAAAAAAATTTCCTATGTAAACCTTTTCAAAATAAATTTATACATTTCCACCTCTTAATTAACAATATATATCCTGCTGCGTGTGCGTTTTCTCGCATCTCATATAAATTCCTTTGCATCATCAGTAAGATGAGAAAAGACATTAAGATTTTCAATCATTTTTGATATACTTGTGAGCGAATCTTTGCAGTTGCGGCTTTGGTATGTTTCATTTATTTATCTATTAAAAGTCACCACAACCATCAGTGGTTTAATCATCTCATAGCTCTAAACTCTATAACACACATCATATCACCCCAGACATCATCGCATCGCATTGCATTGTCCCATCATACGTAGCCTTCATGTGCAGGCATTGCTGACAGTTGTCTAGGATGATGATAGGATGCGATACGATACGATGCGATGCGACGCTTAAAGCTTATAACAGCTTATAAGCTTCAAAACTGAAAACTCTCAGAGTCCATTCATCCATTTTATTTAGAGTTGGCTATTAACTCGTGCTGCAGGTTAAAGTAGTGACAGACAACTACTCAGGTTGTCATAAAATGTATCATGAAGATGATGATGATGATGCAGATGATGTGACGATGGTTTGGAATACCGGTTAGTTACCATGTGTGGGGTGCTGCAGTACCTTCATATGCTTTAGTACTTTAGGTGGTTTTTTTTTTTGGCGGCAAAATATGAAGTTATAATTTAAATCCATAACCTAAACCGATAATGCTGCTTAAGGGTCATGAGCAGTCCGCTTAAATAGCAAAATTATTATAGGAGTGTTTGGCGTCAATGCTGCGTGTTGGGCAGCATTGGGCAGAAGCAGAATTTTTTGAGCAAATGCAACAATATTCATAGGGGGTGCGACTAATTACTAGATAATATACATTTAAAATTATATTAATAAAAATATTTTAAATATTTGCAATTGGTTATTCGGCATATCTTTTAAAATAGATGGTGATCCATTTAAAACCTTTATTTTAATTTTGAGTAAAATACATAAAATTTGATTGGATTTTGGAATATTTATTATGACTTGAAAGAACAATCTTCGACTTTTATTTCTTAAAGATAATTTAATTTAAGTGTTGACCGCGACTACACCGTTTGTGATGTTTTTGGAATGGACAACTCTTTTTCCACCGGTATTTTGGAATTAACTCAAGTATTGTTGAGTTTCAAGCCTTGAATCGGCTTATTGACGAAGACATTGAATTATAAAAAAATTCATGTAATTCTATTTTAAATATTTTACGGGTAGGAGGGTTTATATCATTTGATACGACCCAAAAGTGTAACACATAGAAAGAGTCACTTTAGACCCTTAGTTTCTTTTAACCAAATTCGTTTCATGACTTTTTAAGTCGTTCGAGCCATGTCCGTCTGTCTGATGTCAATACATCTTTATGAATCACCCTTTATCTTACTCCGTGAAATTATTTTTTTTTGTAAAATCTTTTTTTAGACCATGTGCGGCTTTATTTTTGCAACAATATGGGTTGCTCATCAGCTAAATGGGGCAATTTTTTTACTGATGTATCCATTGAGTCAGAAATGTACGTCGTTGATGAACACAATTCGGGCCGAAAATGGCAGATTTTTATGAAGCTGTTGCAGAGACCATTGACTGAAATTGACTGAGTGGGTTGCTTCATATTTGAACGGGTTGGATCTTGTAACTCTTTAAACCAAGATTCTTGCCTAAAATTTGTCAATTTGTTGCATACAAGAGGCCAAGATGCTGTGAACGGCGTCGTCTCAATTGTTCATGGTCTTCAGCTACATTTTCCGCTTTAGTCGCAATATTCTCTTAAATACGGTCTGGATGTTGAGGCCAATAGTGGCATGATGAAGACCATAGTTCGATCTCTGTCTCAGTAATTTACATTTCTTTGATCGGCGGCCCCTCGATGTTGTCGACAGCAATTTCGCAGTAGTCAATTTTAGTAGAAATTCTCAAACATCTGATTCGTCGTTAAACTGTAGGTCGCATTATGTGAGTCTTAAAATACGCGCATGTTAAACATTTAAATGTGAAAAGCTCTATCATATCTTATTCATGGGACGGTCAAAGCCTTTTCGTCTTTTCGCGGTTCTGTTGCGTATCATCTAATAACGTACACTAAGACTAAAATTTGGGGACGGGACAAAAAGGGATATTACTTACTTACTTAGCTGGTACTTTTATGCAATCCCAGTGGATTATATACCGCACGTAGAATAATATTATAAGCGCCTCGATCTTCTGCGCTTCTTCTCCAGTTAGTCACACCGAGTTCTGTAAGGTTCTCAGTAACCTGGTCTTTCCAACGGAGTTTTGGTCGCCCTCTTCTGCGCCGTCCATCGAGTTCATTGTCGAAGACTTTTCGAGCTGGAGCATTTTCGTCCATGCGTACAACATGACCTAGCCAACGCACGTTTGACCACGTCAATGTCAGTGTACAGCTCGTACAGCTCATGATTCATACGACGCCGATACTCTCCGTTAACGATGATGGGCCCATATATTTTACGGAGTATTTTTCTCTCGAATATCGCCAGAACCGATTCATCCGCTTGTGTCATAACCCAGGATTCTGACCCATACATTAAGACAGGTAGAACCAGTATCTGGTATAGCTGGAGTTTTGTACGTCGAGAGAGGGCTCTGTCATTGAATCGCTTGCTTAGTCCGTAGTAGCATTTATTTGCAAGCAGGATTCTTCTCCGAATTTCTAGGCTGACATTATTTGCTTTGTTAATGACGGAGCCTATGTAGACAAAATTATCTACCACCTCGAAATTATAGTTGTCAACGTTCACGCAGTTTCCCAAACGAGTAGATTCTTTGTTCGTTGAAACTAATAACTTCGTTTTGTCCTCGTTCACCGTTAGGCCCATTTTCGCTGATTCCTTCTGTATACCTGAGAAGGCTGCAGTCACATCCCGCAGTTTTCGACCGATGATGTCTACGTCATCAGCGTACGCGAGTAGCATGTGGCTTTTGTTGAATATAGTGCCACTCGTGTTTACTGCAGCTTTTCTCATTATCATCTCCATCACAATGTTGAAGAGATCGCACGATAGGCCGTCGCCTTGTTTTAGGCCTCGTCTGGTATAGAATGGCTTCGTAAGGTCCTTGCCAATCTTCACTGAAGACTTCGTGTCAGTCAGCGTCATTCCGCAAAGACGTATCAGCTTCGCTGGAATACCAAACTCAGCCATGGCTTCAAGTAAATTCAAATAGGGATATTAACGTACTTTTATATCCTTCACCGTACGCACCCACGTGCAGAGGGTATATTAAGTTTGTTCTTCTAAGGAGGCGTAGTACGAATAGCTATGCGAATTCTGAGTCGATTTAATTCGTCCGTCTGTTTCAGCGATTACAGCCGTACTTTAAAAGCTATCGGGCTTCTATCCTCCAAGCGGAGGTTTACTTCTAAGATGAGAAAGATCGAACAAAAACTACTCTCGCACCCATATAAACTCCCCCTTTTTGGGGGTTGAAAATTTCATTAGACAAGAATTTAAAGAAAATTGGATTATTTTAAGTTTACTCCAAATACTAAATTTATCAATAAAACTACAATATTTAACCAAATAATTATGATCGTGAATGCTTCTAATATTTGTATATCACCATTTGTAATAATGGGTATCTGAGCTTCGGCATAGTCTAAGATAATTTCACTGTGGAACAAAATTAAACTTTCTCGAAAATAACAAGGATCTGAAAATTTACGTCTGGGTGTTATGTAAGGGAAGTTTCCACCCTTTAGCCCACTCTTATGACGAATCGGCATAGGAAACCATGTAAACCTTACATTTAGTGTATAGGATGTGGTCAGAAATTTTACATTTAACAATATGATGAACATTTTTGTGAAACATTTTTACCCTCTAACTCCTCAATAATTAGGTATTTTATGCCCCTTTTTGCGAAAAAGGGAGTATAACAGTTTAAAAGGTACTGAAAATGCCTTTATGGGTAATTTTCTCAAGGGTAGTTCGTTTTTCCAAATGAATTTGGAAGTGGATTCATAGTCGGCAAGAGACTTCGACATTTGGTCCCGAGGTTTTACCCTGTAAGTGGTCGAATAGCCCCTATCCGCATCAAGACAAAATATTTTCATATTACGCTGATTTGTATACACGTACCGACGGAAGACAAAGACGATTACATTAAAGATGCATTCTATGAACGCCTGAAGGAGATAATGGCCGCTGCCCTGCATATGACATTAAAATTGTTCTGAGAGATTGTAATGCATTGTAATTGAGAGAGTAGGTTGGAATAGGAAGATCACCACCTAGTTGCACGTTTAAGTAGTGGAGTATAACAGTTTAAGTAGTCTGTGAACACTGCTGCAACGACAGTACAGGGTTAGAATTAACTACGCTCAGACAAGGTCTGGTAGGATAATAAATGTCGCGAAATGTCACAAGTTAATCTACAGTTGCAACGCGTGCGATAAAGGAGCGTTATAGTAAGAAGAGGAGGGAGATAAAACTCCTGTTCAGGCGGAAAATGCATCTGTGGAAGAAAAGAGAGAGTCAGGGTATTGAAAACTTTAGGGATACAGGTGAAGCCCGAAAGTTCTACCAAAAGGTAAAAAGCAAAGGACACTCAGAGTGTGCTGCAGATATGGAGGGAACACTTTCGTTGTCTGCTCGTTCCCGTAGGCAGCATAAGTGACGAAATCACGTCAATTATCGACAAAGAAGTAAACTGTTGGAACCTGAGTGCTCTATATGCTGTGCTTAACCCTAGAAGGGTAATCATATTTTACACACACTAAGGGTAATCTTCGTCGAATCGACGAAGTCCTATTTCACTTAAAAATTCTTAGCAAAAAATCAAAAAATCCGAAACATCATATATAGTCAATTATAGACTCTAGCGAAGAAGAAAACACAAAAATTTTACATTTTTAAAGCTATTTGGTTTATTTTCGAGCATGTTTCTTTTCAGCCCATTTTTTTTGGTCTTAAGTAGATACTAGTATTTAAATAGTTCTTTAGTATAAAATAAAATAGACATGGCTTCTCAACTTGTGCAAAAACATTTACAATACAATTAATTTTATTAACTAAAACAAAAAACACTTCGAAAAATTATTTTTTTTGTTCTTCTTTTTCGTTTTACACTTTCGACAATTTCATTAATAGTTGTTTTCATTATTTTTTTCTTCTATTATTGATTAAAGAGGCTCAAAATGGCCAGAATTTATTTATTCAAAAACTCGTGTCGTTGAACTGGATTCTTAATTTCAACATTCTTCTAATTTACAATTTCGTCCGAAATATCATCGCATTCGAATTGTTAGAGGTACGATAAGGGGTTATTTCGGCCAATTGCATCACTAGTCGGTTCTTACCTTTGATGCAATACATTTATTCCACGCCTTAAGTCATTTTATTTTTAGTGGACCAAAAATTTTATTTGTTTCCCACGAATTGTTTTTTTTACACATTATTAGTAAGTTCGGATCAAATTTAGTGGATCACTAATAATGTGTAAAAAAACAATTCGTGGGAAACAAATAAAATTTTTGGTCCACTAAAAATAAAATGATTTAAGGCGTGGAATAAATATATTGCATCAAAGGTAAGAACCGACTAGTGAAGCAATTGGCCGAAATAACCCCTTATCGTACCTCTAACAATTCGAATGCGAAATATTTTAATTTAAATAATCAAAATATTTTTTGATTTGGTGACTTTTTTGCAAGAGCAAAAAGTCACACAAAAGGTAACCTTCGTCGTTTCGACGACGTGAGTTTTTGTTTATTGCAAAAATATAACAATTACGCTTAACAAATACTGTCATATGACATCATAGCTTGAAAAAAACATCAAAAACTAACGCTATTGCAAACAGCAATAGAATATTGTGAAAAATAAGAGAGATATTTGAAAAAAAGGAACAGTGTTCGTCGAATCGACGAAGATTACCCGTCTAGGGTTAAGAAAGTGTGTGCATCAAGTATCACGGGATAAGCCTTTTACCGATCACATACAAGGTCCTGTCTAGTGAGTTATGTGGAAGACTAAAGCTCATCCTAGCGAACCTGAATGGACCTGATCAGTGTGGCTTTAGACCTGGTGAATCCACGAACGACTAGAAAATCACACTACGACGAATCCTGGAGAAGATCCAAGATACGACAGGAGTTATAAGATGCTATTGCTGAGTTGCTTTCCCCTGGAAGCTGATACGACTTTGGGGGATAACACTGACTGGCGAAGGCTTTAGTGAAAAGACAAAAATCTGTCACAGCCAATTTCTACCATGTGAGACTTTAGACAAGGCTTTAATCTGCCGATAATTGGCCTTGGACCGCATAATGTTATTCTTTGATAGTTAACGTTTTTTAGACTTAAATCGGAAATGATTTTACAAATACTAAATCAATCTGATGTGATCAATAAAAAGAAGAACTAAAAGCTTCAAAACTATCGAAATATAATGCAAAGACAGTAACCAAAATAGAGCGAGTGAACTTAAAAAGACTAGAGCTGACATTTTGGAAATACTCAAAAGAAAATTAGTAAGATAACAATTCTTATTCTTCTTCTTATTTAGCAGCGGAAACTGAAATTCATCCATCAGCAGCCGCAAATAAAATAGAGTTCTAATTGCCTCGAACTTTTGCGCTCCGCAAATAGTTTGTCACACCAACCTAAGATAACAGTTATCTGGTCCACCCAGTGAAGTTTTGGTCGCCCCCTCGTGCGCCACCTATCGAGTTTATTGACGAAGACTTTTCAAGCTAGAACATTTCCATACATTCGTACAATGTGTCCAATCCAGCGCATTCAGTTTATTTAAACGCGTTTGACTACGGCGATGTTATTATACAGCTTATGGTTCATTCGGCAACGGTACTCGCCGTTAACGATGATGGTTCTAAATATTTTACGAAGTATTTATCCTTAGACGACTTCCAGAATATATTGATCCGCTTGTGTCAGTAACCAGGATACTGAGCTGTAGAGCAAGACTGGTTGGATAACTGTTGTTCGTCGAGAGAGGGCTTTTTCATTAAACTGTTAGCTTAGTAAATAGTAGCAGCCTTAAAGTTTTAGTTGTCAACGTTCACGCAGCTTTCCCAAGCGCGTAGACTCTTTGTTTGTTGAAACAATTTATCCTATTTATCACCAGATCCACTTCTGCCTAATGCTCGGCAAGGCCGCAGTAACATCCAAATGAACGTAAGTGAAACAATTTACACGACATGATTAGTTGTCAAAAGACGGTAAGAGAAAATTATTTCTCTATACAATTTATGACTAATAGTGGACTCACGAAAAGCCTTTTTCATAAAAAGTATAATATATTTTTGTAATAAAGCTGAATAATTTTAAAATGTTTTTGCTGTGAAAGTCTTTCCATGCTAAAAATGTCAAATAATATTGAATAAAAATAATGTGAGAGAGTGACTCTAGTCACGCGTGATTTGTATTAAAAATATAAAATATGAAAAAGCCTCTTAATGAATCAGATTTTACAAACGAATATTTTTGTGCTGTTTTTAAATTTTAAAAATTTATTATATGTAGAAAATTAAATTTTTTAAACTAATTATAAATAATAAATTTTGTATTCTTCATTGTTTCTTGCGATACCATAAAACCACTTAATCTGCGTTCAATATAAAAACCATGTCCTCTGTTTGCATTTTATCCTGGACACAGTGTATATTTGCATTATCATATGTTTTGTGGTAAATATGAAATTTGTGGTTACAAATGTGCTGACAATTGACAATTATGACAGCGGGACAAAAAAAAACGCTCGCAAAAGTTTTAATTTATGCATGTTTTGTTGTGGGCGATTTGTTGTCTTGTTTTGCGCATTTTGAATGAGGATTATATAATTGCCAATAGTTTGTGGTTAGATATTAAATGAATTATTACATTATGGTAAATAAATTTAAAACAATTTTATTTTGTTTACATATAGAGGCGCTTTAATGAAAACTAATTATATATTTAATAGAAAATTAGTTTAATAATGAGATGACAAAAACAGAACATAACAAAGTTAATTGGAAGGTCACAATACCAAAGGCTAGTAGTAGAAGTGGCTATCGCAAACTAAAATGAGAATTTCAAAATATGTAAGTAGTTGTAACACAAAACTATCAGGGTTCTCTTAGTGTACTATTTGACTACAGATAACTCATTTTGAGTTATCATTATCGTTCAAAAAAGCTGACAATGGTCAAATGTGATGTAATTGTAACACAAATTAGATTTTGAGCACGAGGTTAAGTGTTGGAAGTAACTTCATTAAATTGTCCCTGATCCTCTCTTAGCTTAGCTCTTTTGGGAATGATTATAACGTATAATATTTCCCTATTCTCTGTATATCCTTTTTTGCATTTGCTTAATTTTGTGAGCAAAACTAAACGTAAACTCCCATATTCCCATCGAAAAATAATTGTAAATACATCCACAACTTAAACTCGTGCTCCAAATAAAATTTTTACTACAATTGCACAACATTTGACCATTACAAGGTTTTTTTTTTGCGTGCAAATTTTTGTTTCCCATGTTGCTCTGGTGGTTTTACAAGCTTTAATGCCAACGAAAATATGCAACGTGAACAAGTTCATAAAAATAACATTGCAGTCGCGCCCAAAATGAAAACGAACAGATAAACCCATAAAAAGCAATGGCTGCGGGAACACTAAAATCCTCTTCATCATCAGCGATAAAGGAGGCGATGAAGACCAGGATGACGATGATAAGCACGTAGATGTGGAACAAGATGATGATGCTGATGATGATGGCGCTATCATCTCTATAGCCATCAACACCATCTGAATTCTGTGTGTGTGTGTGCTTGACTTTCTCTTCTTATTGCGTTTAATCCAAGCGCCCTAGAAACCAAAAGCACAGCGTTACTTAATCGTACTTGTTCCAAGCATAAACTCTACAAAATATTCCTACTTTTTCGCATAAATGTTTGACCACCCGCTACGAACTGAAATGATGGGTGAACCCAATTGCGTTCAGCTTTATAAACTGGTTAAACAATAAAATATGGTCCAAGTTGGTTGAAGTGGTTATTTGGCTAAAAACACCCTTCACTACACTCTTACAAGGAGTTGCCGCAATAAAAGTTTCTTTACAGCATATAAGCAACACCCTTAACGTATATAATGAGATTTTTTTGTATGGGGTGAAGGGGGAGACTGCGGTGAAAAATAAAAAAAGTTGCAGGAAAATGTGGTTAATAGAGTAAGAAAATGGGATGCAAAAAACAAAAGTCAGTTGAAGTTTTGGCACCAAAACGAATTCAAATCAAATATTTGTATATGTAAATACTGTTATTTTTTTTAATTTAAATATTTTGTATTGTTTTTTTTTTTAGTAAAAGTTTCTAATATTTATCTGTTGGCAAGAATTACAATTTCTTTTTGGAGGTGCCGAACCAGCTGACATCTTCACATTGGTGTGTTACCACTGATGCGTCTTAGGGAGTAAGTAACAGAAGTAACTTATGTCCACAGACAACTGCTCTCTTAGTGGCTTTAGCAGCCTAATAAGTCACTTTCTTTAAACTCAAAAACTATTATGAAAACACAAAGAAAAGAAAACAAGAATACTCCAAATGTTGACGCCCCCCGCAAATTTTATAAAGACCCTGGTTTAAGGATATGTACCTGGAATGTCCAAACTCTATATATAGATGGGTGTCTCTATCCAATTGACAGATGTCCTTCATAAATACAATGCTGATATCAACGTCATACAGGAAATGTTATGCACGGGACAGGAATGCACACGACGAAAGAACTGTGATACCTTTTACAGCTGCCATGCAGAAAAACACGAATGAGCTTATGAATTCATAGTCGGTTAGATACTTCGACATCAAGATTTAACCCTGTAAGTAATAAAATAGCCATTATCAGCATCAAGGCGAAATGTTTTTACATAACGCTGATTTGTGAGGTCAAACCCAAGTTTTTTTTCAAAGAACAAAGAGTCTACCAGTTTGCGACACTGCGTGAACTGTGACAACTAACATAAAACATTAAAGTTGAAGATGATTTTGTCTATCTTTGTCCGCCGTACTATGCGCTAAGCAAGCAATATAATGACAACGCCCTGTCTTGACGAACAAGAACCAACTCTACTAGACACTGATCCTACCTGTCTTGCTCTGTAGCGCTGAATACTGGGTAATGACACAAAAATATTTCGTAAAATATATGGATTCATTATTGTTAACGGCGAGTACCGCAATACCATCACATATACCATTTACAAATTCCATCACCCTCAGTAAAACAAAAAAGACCTATTATATTGATATTATTACTCGATTTCTAAAGTGGGCGAAGTGGTAAATTTGTATGGGAGGTACCAGAAGGGGCGTGCCTAGACTTCCAGAATTTTTCTCCAAAACTATATCCTGTTATCCTGTTACGCCCAGGAAATAACCCCCAATGAAATAAACCCCAAAAAATTTGAAATAACACCCAAAAACCGTGAATGAAATAACTCCGGAAAATAAATGAAATAAACCCCAAAGCGAAAACGAAACAACCCCCAATATTTGAGAGTTATTTCATATGAAATAACACCCAATGATAAAAATGAAATAACCCCCAATGAAATAAACCCCATCAGCAACAAAAATGAAATTATGCCCAAAATTCATAAAAGAGCCAGTTTCACCAAGGATTTCATAAAGTCAATATGGACCAAAAGCAAAGTCGCAAAATTATTGAAATGAATCGTGTGGATCGTAGATCGTTGTAGCCCTGCTCTATTTTTGCAGTTCGGAAGTCAATTTGCCTTTTACGTTTGGCCTTTACACAACCACTTCCAGTGTTCACAAGCAAATCAAACTCTCTGCTTTTATTGAATTCTTCCTTTTGAAGAACTCTTACAAATTTAAAAAAATTCCATTCTTAGTGTGTACTAATCGATTTCTGCAAATGAAAAAATGCTCGGTGCATTTTGTTGATTTTCTATACGTCAATATGAAAACAAATGGAAATATCTGTAAACATTCAAAAGATATTGTAATATATTCACATGCTTAAAGTTTTCTTGTAAAAGGCCCATTTTTATATTATTATATAATTATAACCCCTAAAACCAACAGCTTTGAAAATGAAATAACCCCCGAATAAAAAATGAAGCAACACCCAAATTATTTACGATATGAAAAAATCCCCAAATTTAAAAAATTGGTTGGGTGTTATTTCGTTGCAGATTATTTCATAATTTAAAAACCCCAAATGAGGAATGAAATAATGCCCAAAGAAAAATTAAAAACGGGCCAAAGAAATTGGGAGTTATTTCATATTTTTTAGAAAAATCGGATTTCGAATACAGCATTTGAAAGATAACCGGTTTAACCTTTTTTTTTTCGGTTTTTTTCCTAAAAAGTAAAAATAAAAATAAAAAAATAATTCGGCTTAAATAAATGAATTTTTTTTCACTTTTACTTTGTAATAAATTTTTGAATCTCTTTCATTTTATTTTTTAAAGTAGTATTTTTGGAAAGGAATATATTTTTGGAATATTTTTAATTTTGTTTTTTAAAATAGTATGCAATTTAAGTATTCAATTCTGAGTCTATTCTTCTATTTCGTTTTTATAAAGCTTAATACAGAAAACACGTGCTCACTAATTGTAGAAGTAGGATTTATTGACAAAAGCGCGTTTAGAAGGATGTTGAGCTTTTTTGTCCTTTTATTAAATCTATCGAAATAGTTGAAGTTATCACATAGGCTTGTGTCATTGCAATTTGATTTTACTGGTGGATTTTGGATATTATTTATTGTTGTTAAAATTGTTGCAAATACTACCATTAGGGGATTCCTGTATCTCACAATCTGAACTGTGGCTAGACTCTGCCGTTGTTAGGAAAATTGCAGGATAAAGTCTTTTAAAAAGGTTCGTTCGCACATACGATCATTTCCATTTTTTTTAGAATACTTTAAAGAGGATGAGTTGTAGGATATTTTCCGGAGCTAAGATATACATTTATGGTATTCAATGTTTATATTCTTCTTTCCTTAAATCTTGCTATAATATTGTCTCGCAGCTCCCGAGCATATGCGGAGTTCATATTTTTTTGGAAAGCAATATTTTTAATTATGTTTTTAGAAATAGTATGCAATTTAAGTGTTCAATTTTGTGTCTACTGTTCTGTTTCGTTTATATAAAGCTTGATACAGAAAACACTCGCTCACTAATTGTGGAAATAGGATTTATTGACAAAAGAGCTTCTAGAAGGATGTTGAGCTTTTCTATCCTTTTATTAAATCTATCGAAATAGTTGAAATCAGGCTTGTGTCATTGCATTTGTTTTCACTGGTGAATTTGGATGTTATTTATTGGTAATTATTTATTATTTATTATCCTTGTTCGCATATTCAAGCGTCTCCGCATTTTTAGAATACTTTACACAGGATTCGCTTGTAGGATATTTTCCGGAGCTGATATATATAATAAGGGTATTCAATGTTTGTATTCTTCTATCCTTAAATCTTGCTATAATTTTGTCTCGCAGCTCCCGAACATATGCGGAGTCCATATATTTGAGCTGTTTTAGTATAAACGCATATACTCCTTCAGCGTCGATTAGAGTCGCTTAATCATTTGATAATCTTTTAATTGCAAGCGCTAAATCTGAAGTGCTGAGCTTAAATCTCTCAGAATTGTTATTTCTTTTGAGCTGAATGTAGTTTGCCCTAAATCCAAAAGCGCATGGTTGACACATGTGTAAATTCTTAGAAATTGTATATAAGCCCCATACTTCTTCATTGCCGCTGCTCCATCATGTGTAGAAGCTATTATATCTTTGTCAAAGATAACTCCAAATTCAATAAGTTAGTTGTCTACCAAATGTTGAATGTGGGTCGCAATTTCCGGCATGTACTAATTGTTGCAATACAAGATTAAAAAGCTCGTGATTTTGTTTTTCCGGATCATTACACGGCAGGGTAACATTTACGTATATGAAATTTAATATGTCGCTCTATTCATTAACTACATGCGAAAAACGACCGTTCTTTTCTATTATTGGCTGCAGCTTGTTTATCATCTCCACATAAAAGTCATCTACTCAACCCCATAGCGTTACGTCGCTTGACGGCATGCTTTTGAAAGTTTTGTAAAATTTTAAAATTCAATTTCAAACTAATTTAAAAAAACCGAGTACCCGATGGAAAAAACTCGGTTAAACCGGTTATTCGAAAATTAAATTTTTGCAAAAACCGGCATACGGTTTTAAATAAAAAAACCGGATTACGGTTTTTCGGTTTCGGTTTTGTACACCCTAGTCACTATCAACGTCGTAAAGTAATTTTTCTAAATTAATTTGAAATTGAATTTTAAAATTTAACAAAGCTTCTAAAAGCATTTTCTCGTTTATAAAATGTAAAAAGATTTTTCTAAATTAATTTGAAATTGAATTTTAATACTATAAAAATATTCTCGTTTACAATATGTAAAAAGTGTTTTCTAAATTAATTTCAAATTAAATTTTAAAGTTTATACTTTTTCAATAACTCCTTTTAGAGTTGTTACAAAGCAATTTTAAAAAAACCGAGTACCCGAAGGGAGAAACTCGGTCAAACCGGTTATTCGAAAATGACATTATTGCAAAAACCGGCATACGGTTTTAAATAAAAAAAAACCGGTTTACGGTTTCCCTAATTTGATAATTTCGTGCCCAAATTCTGTATTTAGTAAAGCCATGATGGGATAAAGTTTGGAGAAAAAAAATCTGGAAGTCTTGACACGACCCTTCTGGTACCTCCCATACAAATGTACCACTCCGCCCATTTTGGAGATACAGTAATAAAATCAATACACTCAATACGATCGTGCCCAAATTCAGTATTTTGTTAAGCTTCAACAGAATAAAGTTTTGGAGAAATAGATTGGAAGTCTATCCGCTTTCACGATGCTTTCTTGAAGCTTTTAACACTTAAGGTTGTGATAATGTGTAAAGAAGGCACAACAAAGGGTGCTGATGATGATAGTTTGGCAACTATCGATAGCTATCCGCCCTGCCAGCTGTCAACATAATCCATTTCACACAACTCTTGTAAAACAAATTCTATTAGCAATAATAGAATAGATCTTGAGCCGAACGATGAAAACACAATCATTATTTACACATATACATAGGTCAACAATACAAAACAAGAGTAATTTTATTTTACTAATTTCATTAATTTTACCTTTCATGTTAATTTTTCGATGATTTGTTATTTTCATAAATAACTTTGTTTTGTTTATTCTAATAATTTTATTAGTTTGATTATTTTTTTGAATTTTTTTAAAGATTTTCTTAATTTGACTATTATGATTTTATTAATTTCACTAATTTTATAAATTTTAATAATTTTTTAATTTTATTACTGCTAAAATTTTTTTTAAATTTTGTTGAATTAATGTTGCTGTGTATTTAATTTTAATAATTTTAATTGATTTTATAAATACCATTTACTGATTATTAAAAGACAAAATAAATTATTAATATTATATATTTTGTTAAATAAATCTATAAATTTTATAAATTTAATTTTATTTTTTCTACTACATTTTTAAAATTTTGTTAGTTTTCATAATTGTTTTAATTTGAATTATTTAATGTACTAAAAAAATAATTATTTTTTTTTTAAATTTGTTAATTTTATTAATTAATAAATTAAATATTATTTATTAACATTGTTAATTTATATCATTAGGGGAATGGGACTTTGCCCAGAGGCTGAAAGTTACTGATTGTCACTCACTTGGGAGTGACCAGAATCGATTCCTTTGCGGCACTGTCCAAGCAGCTAACTACTTCCGGTCTTAGACCAAGTATTCCCTGGGCAATCACTTTAAAGCAACAGCTTAAAAGTTAGCTAAAGTTAGAAGGCGAAACGTTGAGTAACCTAATCGGCATACTACCACCGATGCGTCTTAGGAAGTAGGTAACAGAAGTTACTGAAGCTCAACACAGGCTCTCCTAGTGGCTTTGGCAGCCCCAAGAAACTAGGATCGGGAGCGGTGGCCTAATAAGCCACTCTCCTTAAACAAAATTTATTATGAAAACACGGAGAATAAATATAACAAGAACCCCCCCCCCCCCAATGTTGACGACCCCCGCAAACGATATAAGGACCATGATTTAAGGATATGCTCCTGGAATGTCCGAACCCTTTACAGAGATGGTGCTCTCTATCCAACTGGCGGATGTCCTCGACAAATACAAGGCTGACATCACCGCCATACAGGAAATGAGATGGACGGGACAGGGATGCACACGACGAAAGAACTGTGACATCTTTTACAGCTGCCATGCAGAAAGACACGAATTTGGATGTGGTTTCATAGTCGGCAAGAGACTTCGACACCTGGTCTCGCGGTTTAACCCTGTAAGTGACCGAATAGCCACCATTCGCATCCGGGCGAAATATTTTTACATCACGCTGATTTGTGTACACGCCCCGACGGAAGATAAAGACGATGAGATTAAAGATGCATTTTACGAGCGCCTAGAGGAAACATACGACCGCTGCCCTGGCCACGACATTAAAATTGTTCTGGGAGACTTTAATGCAAAAATAGGAAGGGAAGATGTTCTTGGTCCATCGATCGGTAAATTCAGCCTGCATACCGACACGTCAGACAACGGGTTTAGGCTGGTTAGCTTCGCAGCGGGAAGGAACATGGTAGTTAGTGGAACCAGATTCCAGCACAAAGATATCCACAAGGCAACTTGGCTATCCCCCGATCAAAACACCAAAAATCAAATTGATCATGTGGTAATTGATGGCAGGCATGCATCTAGTGTCATGGACGTGCGTGTGATCCGTGGTGCTAATATTGGCTGGGATCATTACCTGGTTGCAGCCAAGGTTCGCACAAGATTGAGCAGAGCGAAAAACGCACGTAACCAAACACAAAGAAAGCTGGACATCGCGAAGCTGCAAACACCAGAGATAGCTACTGCCTACTCCGACCAACTCTCCCAACTTTTACGACACAACGCCTCTACTTCTGACATTCCCGATACACAGTGGCAGCATATTGCGCATTCCATGGCAACCGCCGCAACAACCGTGCTAGGATATGAAAAGCGGCGCTCAGACGAATCCTGGTACGATGAAGAATGTCGCATAGCGTCTGAGGAACAGGATGCTGCTTATATGGCAAAGCTACAGCCAATTGTAACCCGTGCTGCTAGGGAACGGCATAAGGAGAAAGTAAAACGGGCGAGACAGCTATTTAGGCGAAAAAACGTCAGATGAAGGGACGGGAGAGCGAGGATATAGAGCGATACTGGGATAGAGGTGAGGCCCGAAAATTTTACCAGAAAGTAAGAGCAAATGGATACGGTAATGGCCTCCCCACCTGTAAGGACAATGATGGAAATCTGGTCACGGATACGCAGAGTGTGCTGCACATATGGAGAGAACACTTCCAGCAACTGCTGGTTCCAGAAGGCAGCGCACGTGAAGTTATCACGCCAATTGTCGACGACGGCTTAGATTGCCCACCACCAAGTCAAGCCGAGGTAAGAAGAGCAATATCGCTGCTGAAAAACAACAAAGCAGCCGGTGCCGACGGTCTGCCCGCAGAGCTCTTCAAGTCCGGTGGCGAGGAGTTGATAACGAGCATGCACCAGCTCCTGCGCACGGTTTGGCTTAAAGAGTGCATGCCCGACGATTGGAATGTAAGCGTATTATGTCCTGTGCTGAAAAAAGGTGATCCAAGTGTGTGCTCCAACTACCGCGGGATCAGCCTTTTACCCATCGCATATAAGGTCCTGTCGAGTGTGCTATGTGAAAGACTAAAGCCAGTGTTATCCAACCTGATCGGGCCTTATCAGTGTGGCTTTAGACCTGGAAAATCAACAACTGACCAGATTTTCACACTTCGGCAAATCCTGGAAAAGACCCAAGAGAAACAGATCGACACGTACCATCTTTTTGTCGACTATAAAACTGCCTTCGACAGCCCGATACGGCAGAAATTACTTGAAGCCATGGCTGAGTTTGGTATTCCAGCGAAGCTGATACGTCTTTGCGGAATGACGCTGACTGACACGAAGTCTTCAGTGAAGATTGGCAAGGAACTTACGGAGCCATTCTATACCAGACGAGGCCTAAAACAAGGCCTATCGTGCGATCTCTTCAACATTGTGATGGAGATGATAATGAGAAAAGCTGCAGTAAACACGAGTGGCACTATATTCAACAAAAGCCACATGCTACTCGCGTACGCTGATGACGTAGACATCATCGGTCGAAAACTGCGGGATGTGACTGCAGCCTTCTCAGGTATTCAGAAGGAATCAGCAAAAATGGGCCTAACGGTGAACGAGGACAAAACGAAGTTATTAGTTTCAACGAACAAAGAATCTACTCGTTTGGGAAACTGCGTGAACGTTGACAACTATAAATTCGAGGTGGTAGATAATTTTGTCTACCTAGGCTCCGCCATCAACAAAGCAAATAATGTCAGCCTAGAAATCCGGAGAAGAATCCTGTTTGCAAATAAATGCTACTACGGACTAAGCAAGCGATTCAATGACAGAGCCCTCTCTCGACGAACAAAACTCCAGCTATACCAGATACTGGTTCTACCTGTCCTTATGTATGGCTCAGAATCCTGGGTTATGACACAAGCGGATGAATCGGTTCTGGCGGTATTCGAGAGAAAAATACTCCGTAAAATATATAGGCCCATCATCGTTAACGGAGAGTATCGGCGTCGTATGAATCATGAGCTGTACGAGCTGTACACTGACATTGACGTGGTCAAACGCATTAAGGTGCAACGGTTGCGTTGGCTAGGTCATGTTGTACGCATGGACGAAAATGCTCCAGCTCGAAAAGTCTTCGACAATGAACTCGATGGACGGCGCAGAAGAGGGCGACCAAAACTCCGTTGGAAAGACCAGGTTACTGAGAACCTTACAGAACTCGGTGTGACTAACTGGAGAAGAAGCGCAGAAGATCGAGGCGCTTATAATATTTTTCTACGTGCGGTATATAATCCACTGGGATTGCATAGAAGTACCAGCTAAGTAAGTAAGTAAGTAATTTATATCATATTTCTTAAATTTATTAATGAGGGAGCAGAAGGAACTGGTTTTTTTTTTTAATACTTACATTATACTAGTAGTCAACTCAACTACTTTCCCATCCCTAGTATTTAGTTGTCAATCTCTTTTACCCAACAGTGAAACTCATTAAATAATTCATGATTAAGTTATTTCCAAGAATAAACAATTATACATTATATACAAGTTATTATGCAACTGCAGTATATTTGTGTCAATTATTCTGTCATCTATATATCCTTCTAAGTTGTGGCCCATTAAAGTTTTATAGTTTATAGCAAGGGAAATAAGAAAAACTAAATTAATTTAAGAAATTAAAAATTAAAAGTTAAGATGCTTTAATTTTCTTTTTATGTAAATGAATGTCCTTTTTCTTTGGCTACAATTTACAAGCTACCAAGAAATTGTCCTCCAACAGCAACCACAGTTGGCTATAGTAAAAGTTATTTTTCTCTCTTACACTCTTTTTGTCAGAGACACTCGCCACCCACAACACGACACAAATAAAATGTTAATGTTTATTTTGTCCTTCCAAAAATAAGACAAAGAGAAAGAGACTTAAGGATACAGCTAACGAGTAAGTCTTTGTAGCAGGATTTAGAGCCAATGAATACCCTCTCAATTTCGCTCCTTAATGATACTTTAGTGTCCTAAACTTTAATGTTCAAATTAAATGTCATTACTCGAGCTGGGCTGTGGGCAAAAAAAAAGACCAGGCGAAAATGCGATATAAAATAAATAGTCTACGTCAGGGGACAACGCGCAAAAAAAAGTGTGAAACTGTGATTACGTGACTGAAATGTTTGATTTGCCTCAGCTGCCAGTTACGTGGTTCGTTTGATGTCCCAAATGTGGTGGTGACCCAATGGCCAACCATATGGATGTTGGCGTGTTGTATACGCAAGATGTCTAAATGTCATCGTTGATGACTTGAAAAACTGTCTCTGTTTCTCCTAAGCCGGTGAGCTTTAATCATTCGTAGCCATATAGTTTTCTTACGTGAGCGAATCTCAAATATGTGTTTCGTAGAAAAACCTAAACTTTTGCTGTCGCAAAAAGGTCTGCTTTACCTAATTTGGTTACCTGGACTCTTGAGGAGCAAGATATTTATGCTGGTTTCCTTTTTATCTCTGTCTGTCTACTTTACCCCTCCACCTGTGTTGACCAACTTGATGTTGTTTACCATTAATGGTGGTGGAGGAGATTGCTAATTAAGTTAAATATTTTGTTATAAATTTTTATTATTGTCAGCATAGTATGAGACAGTTTTTTTCATCTTTTCATTTTTGCTTTGATTGTTATTTATTAGGGTTTGTGTGTGGATGGGACTTCAAGACTTGATGACATCGCACGAAGGACAGACAATGCGTTGGTAAATAGCTTGATATTGATGGATAGAGAGAAAAATGTCAGCAAGGCGTTGTCCTAATGAGCACAGTTTTATGTACGCTATAATTTTTAAGAGAATTTTATTGGTGTATTAAGTGATACGACAAATTGTAAAAATATTTCATATTGAGTGAGTTAACAAGTTTCTATTTAAAGGAGCCATATATTTTTGAAATTTAATTGGAAGGCGAATTATAAAACTGAAGGATTTAAAAATCGCAGTATATTTCATGGAAAAGAAATTACATGAGTAATTCTGATTTTGTTTGACTTGGTCATGGTGATAACGCATTGTTCTAAGAAATTGAAGCCTTATTGCCGGCCAAACTACTCCCAAGTCTTGGGAATTGGTTAGAATGGAAAACTGAAAAATTATATTAGTACCAGACCCATATTTCCAGAAGAATCTGTATAGAATGGGAAAGTGTGGCACACTGTACTGCGTGTACGAGGAAGAAGATCAAGTTAAAGGTGCTGAGCATAAATTTGCCTAGCGTAGCCAATACCAATACAAACCTTATCGAACTGATGGTGCAAGACGAAACCAACTGATTAGCAATTACACAGTATTGCGAAGATATTTCACGGTTGAAAAATGCAGACTGAACATCAAAAAACGACCAGAACCTAGCTTCAAGCCAACACGAAGACGATGGGTGACTCAGCCAACAGGAGACCACTTCGATGTCATGTAAACACAGTCCCGGGATGGCCACTTTTGTAGGATGGATACTAAGCGTATTCTTGGTCGGTAAGCTAAAGGGGAAAGTTCGAAATATCTTTACTGGCGACCGACTTTCGTAAATGCATGAAAACGCTTTGACATCCTCTCACGCAAAATAAAACATTTGGTTGGTTGGTTGGTATGCAGGCATCTCCTTCTTCAAAGGAGAACACTTAGGTCCCTATGGACCCATTGTGACACCCGTTGGGCATTTGTGCCATCCCTTCAACCTATGCTATCAGCGCGTGTGCTGACTGATCGCGTTGCCAGTTGTCGATTGGGAATCCGGAGTTTCGATCCAATCCGTCCAGTTGATAATTTTGCAAAAGTTGTTAATCCTTCCGATGTCCAACGATGCAAGTTCTTCTACACCATTTAAAAAGGGTTTCCCCAGGGTTTCCAGTCTCCTTCTGTATAGCGCTGGGCAATCACAAATAATGTGGTCGGTGGATGGTTCACTGCTACTGTTTCCGCAGTAGTAGCATTCGCTTTTCGTTGCGAATCCCATTCTTTTCGCATGCTTGCCTATGGGTCCATGTCCCGTCAGGAAGGCAATAATCTTCCTTATCTGGTCCCTCTCAAGACTTACCAGGTACGATGCACGTTTCGCGTTGTATTCTGGCCAAGTCATTTTGGCCTTTCTACAGGTTTCTTCATTCTTCCATCTGTCGTTTGCAATTCTAAACGTTAGATTTTCAATGGTACTTTTACAGGTGGATATAGGGCGAAGTGCTACGTGTTCAACGTCGCTTTCCAGCAGGGCTGAGCCCTGTCTGGCCTCTTCATCCGCTCTGCAGTTGCCCTCGATTCCGCTGTGTCCGGGAATCCACGTAACCAGAACTCTGTTGTTCCTGGATATCTCGTTAAGAGATTTCCGGCAGGCACTGACCACTTTCGATTTGATGTCACAGGACTTCAACGAGTTTACCGCCGCTAGACTATCCGTGAACAGGAGAATATCCTCCTGTGATATCTTCCTCACGTTGATCACGTCCGCGGCTCGTTTAATAGCAAGTATTTCCGCTTGGAAAACGCTGCAGAAATCTGGAATTCTTGATCTTATATTTAGGCCCAGATCCACGGAGTAGATACCGTAGCCGACCTTGTCATCCAGTTTGGACCCATCGGTAAATATGTTCATTGGTCCATACATTGCGTTCTCATTCTCTGCCCACTCCTTTCTGGAGGGCGTTCTAGTTCCGTATAGAACGTTTGATTTCCGTGTGTTTAGCACGTAGTCAGTTTCGAGTGAGATGTTGATGTGGTTCAGGATCTTTGAATGTCCGATGGAACGATCCCAATGATCAATCTCGTTTAGTCGAATAGCCGATTTGAGAGCAGAGCATTTGCAGCTCAGATCAGGTGGTAGTAGATTGAGTATCGTGTAGAGAGCCTTAGAGGGGGTCGATCTCATACATCCGGTTATCAGGAGACAAGAGGACCGTTGAACACGATCCAGTTGTTTGAATTTGCTCTTCTTGTCGAGCGCGTACCACCAAACTATAGAGCCGTATTGTAGTATTGGCTTCACTATAGCATTGTAAATCCAGAGTGTTACCTTGGGTTTAAATCCCCATGTTTTCCCGATAGCTTTACGACATGTATATAAAGCTATGAGTGCTTTGCTGGATCTGCTTTCAATATTCTGTCTCCAATTAAGCTTCCTGTCTAATATAAGGCCCAGGTAGTTCGCCGTATCGGAGAAGTTGAGTTGTTTGTTGCCCAGATAGATGTTGGATGTAGCGGGCGATTTCTGTTTCCGACTGAAAAGTACCAGTTCTGTTTTGTCCGGGTTCGCATTGAGCCCTCTACTGGCACACCAGTTTGCCAGGATGTTGATATAGTCCTGCATCCTTTGTTCGAGACAAGATAAACTTCCCCCAGAGACGCAGAGTGCTATATCGTCTGCATACGCTACTACTGTACATCCTTCCGACTCCAACCGTTTGAGAACGTCGTTGACGGCAAAATTCCATAATAGCGGCGATAATACTCCCCCCTGAGGGGTGCCTCTAGTCACTCTTCTAGTGAGGGTGTGATTTCCCAGCTTTGAGGTAATAGTTCTCTTTAATAGCATGTTGCGAATCAGCTTGCTAATATGTGAGTTGATATTTAGGCTGTTGAGCTCTGTCATGATGCAGAGGGGTTCGATGTTGTTGAAAGCTCCCTCTATGTCCATAAATGCAACCAGAGAAAATTCTTTCTTGTCCAGCGATTTCTCTATGGGATACAATAGTGCATGGAGTGCGGATTCTGTCGATTTCCCCTTTGTGTAAGCATGCTGAGCATTCGAAAGGAGATCCGGGCCAATTGAATTTTTGATGATGTCGTCCATGATTCGCTCAAGGGTTTTCAAAAGGAATGAAGTAAGACTTATAGGTCTGAAGTCCTTCGCTTTGGTGTGTGATGGCTTTCCCGCCTTTGGGATGAAGACCACCTTTGCCGTTCTCCATCGTATTGGTAGGTAGGATAATTTCACACAGCCGTTAAAAATAGCCTCCAGCCATGGCAATAGTATCTCCAGTGACTGTTGAAGTTCGGCGGGTATGATATCGTCCGGACCGGGTGATTTGTAGGGATCAAAGTCGTTGATGGCGTCTTTGATCATGTTCCTTTCAATTACCGGTATTCTGTCGCATAAGTCGGTAGGTGCGACGGTTATGGAGTTGGACTCTCCCCTGGGGAAGTGGGTATCCGATAGGATTTCCAAGGTTTCCTTTGAGGATTCAGTCCAGGTACCATCATTTTTCATTATGTATGCCGGGGCGCTGGTTGTCGAGGATAATACTTTCCTAAGTCTACTTACCTCTGCGGTTTTTTCGACATCGTTGGTGTATGTCCTCCATGAAGATCTTTTCGCCTTCTTTAGTAGTTTCTTGAAGAGTCTTAGATTCTCCTTGTACTCCTCCCATTGGCCTGTTCTCTTGGCCTTGTTGAAGGATTTTCTGGTGGAAGCACGGGATCTAGAGATATCGTCGTTCCACCATGGAGGCTTCTGCTTTTTCCCATCTTTTCGTCTTGGGCAGGATTTCCTGGTGGATAAGGCCAAGGCTTTTGTAACTTTACCTACCATGCTGTCCAACTTTTGTGGGCTGTCAATGGTGAGATCAGTTGTATTCGGTAGGAGTCTTGCAAGGTGTTCCCTGTAGACGTCCCATTTCATCCGTCTCTTGTTGAAGGTTACTATCGGCTTCGTTATTTGAGCAGATATTTCAAAGGAAATGTATTGGTGGTCGGAGAAGGAGTGAACATCCTCCACCCGCCAGTTTGATATCAAGTCGTTTTTGGCATTAGAAATTGTCAGGTCTATGACCTGCTCAGTGATCGAGTTAATAAAGGTGGGCGTATCTCCCTGGTTATGCACTACTAAGTTCCTACTTAGAATATAATCAAAGAGTAACTCACCTCGTTTGTTGATCGTTTTACCTCCCCACAGCGTGTGGTGTGCGTTTGCATCCATTCCGACAATGAGGGTGGTCTTGTTGTGTTCCGCCGTTAGTACTGCTTTCTTCAGTTCCTCTGATGGGGGGTTTTGGTCTTCGTAAGGAAGATATGCCGAAGCTATCCATAGGGTTGATTGTTTCATTTCTAAACCTATAATTGTAAGATCTTCGTTACCGAAAGTATTTAGCAGGAATGCGTCAAGCTGTTTCCGTACTAGGATACACGCTCGTATTTTAGCATTTACCTTACCTTGGTAGAGTCTATAATTTTTGTGGTTTAATCCACAGACTCTGTTTTGATTTATCCAGGGCTCCTGGATGAGAAGTACGTCCTCCTGGAGCTCGGAGAGACGTACCTGAAGTGCTGCTGAAGCACTCTTAGAGTGGTGGAGGTTTATCTGTACCACCCGAAGAATGCTCAATGACGGTGTTGTTGGCGTCGTCGTCATCGCTCATCAGTAGGTCATCCTCATCGGCCTCCTGGAAAAGCCCTCCTAAGCTGACCATGGTAGATGCCATGGATTCAGCATCTGAGCAGTGCTCTTCATCTGCCGGATTGTTGCTTGGCGCTGCGAGGTTGTCCTCAGCGGGAGCTGCGGTTATTGGTGTCGGAGCGACGGATGGTGCTGTAGCTGCGGGAGTTACAGTTGTTGATGTAGCTGCGGGAGTTGCAGTTATTGGTGTCAGAGCGACAGATGGTGCTGTAGCTGTGGGTGGCACGTCTGCGGTTACAGTCTGTGTGGCATGTTTTGTTTTATATATCCACATCATTGTTTCGGTGAAGCCGCAGAATATTAGGTTGTTCATTTCCTTTATTAGGTCACTGCTTTCATCGGTGATGAGGAGGGTGACGTGAACGAAGGTGTCCCGTGATTCCGATACCTTCAAGATTTTCCAGTTTTCCACATCGAGGCTGGGGTTGGAAATTTGCAGAAGCTCAAGGATTGCCTTTCGGTTACTAGCCATTATATCTGGGATTTTTATACGACCTCTAGGCCTGTTGGGGATATCGCACTGCTCTACCAGACAGAGTTTAGCCCCTGGCCATACTTCGCCAATGACCGTTAGAGCCTTTTCGAATAACTCTAGCGAGCGTTGGTCGTGGAATGCCATGAGCTTTACTCTGTTCAGATGCCAGCCTGCGTCAGTACATCTTGCTGGAGTGCCAGGATTGTCCCTTAGTACACTAGCGTACGCAACAAGCAGCTTAGCGTTAGCTTTCCTCCAGTTATCAAACGAGATGCTACCACTGGGATGTGAGTTGTCTACGACGGCGCGTGTGAGACTGTTCCTGGCTATGTCGCTGTACCGGACTCTTTCTTGGATCTTTGATCTTTTATGTGAACTGGCAATGCCAGGCTCATCAGCGGATCGCTGACGTTTTATGTTAGCAGTCCCTTGTGGGGTCTGAGATTGGTTCAGTAGGTTTTTGGCCTTTTGAACCAATTGGTTTTGCTCCGTGGATCTTTGAACCTCAGGGATTTTGCCAACAGTTGAAAGGATGTAGTTGGCCCTTCGACGGTCACGGTAGCGTCGATCATGAGGTCGTACCCGTTTAGCTGGCTTGCCAGCGCGAGGTGGGGAGGCGTTGCCCGGCGTCGGCTTGCTGGTCCCCGAAGTAGATGCTGCCGTATCCCCATTAGGGGGGGCTTCTTCTGCCGCGTTCTTCCTGAAGAAGGAAGATAGGGTACTAGTATTGTGCCTCTTGGCTTCTTGTGACAATTTAGTCGAGCCGAGAGGTCTGCCTCTTTTCGAGGGAGTTGGGGTGGAGGGTCCGTTACCAGACTTCTCCGAAGTTGTTGTTTGTTGTGGTTTTGTTTGTTTAGTTTGTGTATTTGAGTTCATGTTTATGGTTCGGTCCTTAGGCCGCCGTAGAAGCCGTCGGGACCTAATGAGATGAAGAGGGACAAAAACGGTCACTTACGCCAGAGCCCTTTAGCGCAAGAAGGCATTGGATTGAAACAGGTGTGCGCCCTCACCTGAGTTTGACATAGTAACGACTAATATGTAACCCCTATAGCCATACATCCCTCGGCCTATGCAGCCCACCTTGGATTGGGGGGTTTTGTTTAAAGAGAGTCTCTTTCTCTCCCGCAGAAACGCACTTTTCACCGTCCCAAAATTGAGGCCAATGCCAGAGACATGACCGTAACATTAACCTCTCATTTAGGCCGGTATCCAGTTCCTACACTGGGAAGTCCTAGGGTAGGAGGCGTTCTGCGTGCTTCTCAGGTTTTTATTCCCCGATCGGCAACTGGAACTAGGTTGGTTCGCGAGCGGGCTTTTACCGAAGCTATGACCCGCTTCACCACGGAAGATAGCCGTGGCTTTCACTATCCACCACCTGTGACGCGCCCGATGGATAACCCAACCACACGGGTATTATTATTATTATTATTATTATTATTATTATTATTATTATTATTATTATTATTATTATCAGTGCGGAAAGTTGTAAAGCAAAATAAAGTGAAATGAATCTGTTGCAAGTGAATAATAATTCTCTTTGTAATCAATGTTTCAAATCGCTACCGGCGACATTTGTAAAATGCCACGGATGTGCATCGGGATACCACTTTAATCCATGTTGTCCTCTTGCGGAAGGCACGTACGCCGCGATGAACAGGGATAAAAAATTGGATTGGAGATGCCATAAATGCAAGCCGCGCAGCAGATCGGCAAGCAACCTCTACCAAACTTTGGTTTACGTTGAAAACCAAAAACAACAAAGAGACGAAGAAGAAGATAATGAAGAGAGAAGCAAGCGCTTTAAAAATACACAAATTATAACAAATAGTGATCAAAGTGATAATTCAGACAAAAGTGATTTAAAGAGAATTTTGGAAACTGTAGAAAAAACTGCAGCTAGTATTGTCTCCATGAACTTAAAACTTGAATCACAACAAACAACATTAGCTCTCATCAACGATAATCTCACTAGTTTGAACAAACAAGTGCTTGATTTACAACAACAAAACATAGAAAAAGACAAAAAAATAAACGAAATGGACGCGCGCATAAACAAACTAGAACAAAAACTAATTGAGAAAAACGTAGAAATAAACAATGTCAAAAACAGTGAGATGTGTGTGAAAGATGTGGTGATGAAAATAGCGGCAACTGTTAGTGTTGATGTAAGCGAAGCTGACATCAGCGACGCATATCGCACAAAGAGGAATGATAAACTAGTGGTGGAGTTCTCCTCTCTCCAAAAAAAGAGAGAACTCATGAGCAAAATAAAAAGACATCGAATTGAAGCAGGTGATATAAACAAAGAGCCAAATGACAACAGCTTCATATATGTCAACGATCAGCTGACTGC
>CAXIUB010000299.1:0-87933 GCA_964034835.1 Muscina levida | reverse complement strand
TTAGATAAAATAAGTGGAATACAACGACCGATACGTCTGTATCATTTAGAGGTTATGTTATCCCTTGCTTTAATTTTTACAAATCACGCATGACTGCTGTCTGCTCTCTCCTTGTTTTTTTACTTACTTACTTGCTTAAGTGGCCCATTACAACTTACGAACGTGGTTCATAAATTTGAGGTCTAAAGTATTAAAGAATTCCACACGCTTCGGTCTTCTACGTGCGTTCTCCAGTTAGTCCTTTCAGATGGTGGCACGTCGCCAGCCAACGGAGTTTGGGTCTCCCTGCTCTGCGTCGTCCTTCAGGTTCGCCTTCATCCATCCTGGCAACATGTCCTCGCCATAGAAGTCGTTGTATTCTGACTCTTTAAGCTACGTCGATGTCGTGGTAAAGCTCATACAGCTCATGGATCATTCGATGGCGA
Organism: Muscina levida; assembly: GCA_964034835.1. Taxonomy (NCBI): domain Eukaryota; kingdom Metazoa; phylum Arthropoda; class Insecta; order Diptera; family Muscidae; genus Muscina; species Muscina levida. Next base: position 87,508 of record CAXIUB010000299.1, on the reverse strand, counting down.
AACTCAACGTCGACACAGATAGGTTCATATATTTTTTGGAGTACTTTTCTCTCGAATACTCACAGGTTTTGTATGTTCGTTGTCGTAAGCACCCACGATTCGGCAGCATATAACATAACGGGTAAGATTAGCACCTGGTATAGCTGTTTCTTAGTATTCCGAGATAAGGTGGTGTTACTAAAGAGCTGCCGAAGTCCGTAGAAACATCTATTGGCTAGCACTATACTCCGCTTGATTTCTTGACTGACACTATTTTTCTTATTGACGAAAGATCCCAGGTATATAAACTCATGTACTACCTCAAAACAAAAATTGTCCACGTTCACGGTGTATCCCCATCGAGAGGACTCTTTGTTCGTCGAAATCTTTATTTTGTTTTGTCCTCGTTGACCGCTAAACCCATTTTTCCGACTCCTTTTCAAGTGATGAGAAGACTGCAGTAACGTCCCGCAGATTTCGGCCAATGATATCTATATCATCGGCGTAGGTTAGTGGCATGTGGCTCTTGTGGAATATATTGCCAGACATGTTGACACCAGCCTTTCTCATCACCTTCTACATGACTATTTTAAATAGTGTACAGGACAAGCTATCGCCCTACCTGAGACCTCTTTCTGTGTTGAATGGTTCAGAGTGATTCTTACCAATCTCAATCGAGTATTTGGTGTTGTCCAAGGTACATCTACAAAGTTTAATTATCTTTCAGGAATACCAAACTCAGACATGGCCTCATATAGCCTATTCCTTGTCGGAGAGTCGAAGGCAGCTATGTAGTTGACAAAGATGTGGTAGGTGTCGATCTGCTTTTCATGAGTTTTTTCCAGGATTTGTCGTAGAGTGGATATTTGATCCGTCGTAGATTTACCAGGTCTAAAGTCGCACTGATATGGTCCAATAAGTTTTTCTACAATTGGCTTTAGACTTCACACAGAATGCTCGAAAGTACATTGTACGCAATTGGTAACAGGATAATCTCACGGTAGTTCTTAAATTCACTACGATCTCAATTTCTTGTATACGGGACATAACAGACTGAATTACAAACCCAGCGCATGCTCCCCTCTAGCCAGATGTACTCCATAAGATGATGCATGCTCCTAATCAGATTCTCCCTACCTGCTTTAAACAAGACCATCGGCTCCAGCCGCTTTGTTGTTTTTAAGGCGGGATGTTGCTATTCGTATCTCGCTCTGGCTCGGAGGTGAACAGTTAATACCATCGTCATAATTTGGAGCGGGGTCTTCTGGAGTGGTGTCCGTATCCGGTAGATTTCTGAAATGATCTCTCCATATCTTCAGAACGTTATCCGGGTCCGTCACAAGCTGACCATCGCAGTCCTTTTAGGAGGGCAATCCTGTTTCACACATTCTCGCCTTAACATTTGGTAGAATTTTCGGGCTTCCCCTCTACTTCGGAGCAACTCTGTGCACTCATCCTGCCCCTTCTTCAACTCCATCTATTTTCGTCTAAAAAGACAAGTTGCCTCTTGTCTCTTCTCCCTGTGCCGTTAACAAACGACTCGCCTTACCATTATCTGCAGTTTCGCCCTGTATGAAAAATCCGTATATTCTCGTGGCATTGCGACATTCATCATCGTACCAGGTATCTTCTTGAGACGTCTTTGAGTATGATATATTTTATATTAGGTATTTTGATCGGGGGATAGCCAAATTGCAATGTGGATATCTTTATGCGGCAATTGGAAACCAGTCACTGCCATGTTTTTAGCCTACGTAAAGTTAACCAGTCTGAATCCGTTGTCGAACATGTCGGTATGCGACTGAATTTAGTGATCGATGGACCAAGAACACCTTCCCCTCTTATTTTTGCATTAAAACGTCACAGGAGATAATGTTTCCTCCATCCTCCAGAATAAAGATATAGAGATATCTCTTTATTCTCCATCGGGGCATGTGCACATATCAGCGTTATGTAGATATAGTTCACCATAAAGCAGTTTGTGACTATTCGATCACTAACAGGGTTGAACCCCAAGATGTCTAGATCTCGGGCCAATTACACAACTAAAAAAAAAACTTTATTTCCCTTTACACCCCATGAATAAGGTATGGGATAGCTTCTCGCGTTGTTGTGAATAAACACGCTTCTTTTTTTTGATTCACAACTAGCGGCACCTACTTGCTTTTACTAGACATGCCGATTGACTCGACACTTATACTGCGACGTTGCTGTCGACGACATCAAGGAGACCGGCAATGAAAGAAAATTTAGATGGCTGGAGGCGGGAACCGAACCCGCTATCTCCCGCATGGTAGTCGAGTATTCTAACCACTATGCCTCGCCCGGTCCCAACCAATTACACAACTACATTCAAATTTGTGCTTTTTCTTATGGCAACTGTAAAGATGTCGCGATTGCTACATAGCGAGCAGCAGGGATGCCATCTCATATCCTGGATGGCGTTGAGGTCTGCCATGGATTTTTTTAAGGACATCGGCCAGTCGGATTGTGACATCTTCTCTATAGAAAGGCTGGATGTTCCCGGCTCATATCCTTAAAGCATGGTCCTTATAACGTTTGTAAGCGTCGGGGGGTTAATTTGTTATTTTTTTTTTCTTGTGGCTAGCCCAAACATCAGTGTTCGTCGCTCACTATCTGGCGCTATTCATGATAAAAAATATCATTAAAGAACGTTGCCCAGTATGCAAGATTCACTTTACATCCTCAACGATAACCTCATATTTTACGCCAGCAAACGATTATTTATATTCTTCTGGCCGACTTTGAGACCTGTGATTCATAACTTTTTAGCATTTTTATATTTTGTTATTAATTAATTTATATCCATTTCTCAATTCTTCTAGCCTAAAGCCAATTCCGCCTACAGCAGTACGTTACAATAATTGTGTCCTAAACTCACTCACTTTCAACGCTCATATGCAAAATTTATTAGTTTTGCTACCATACCCCTGTCTGTCTGCACGTGTGTTTTCATATGCCTTCCTACACTTTTCATTCCAAACTGAAAGCCGAAAGTCCGTTTATGTCTAGCCGGTTATCTTCTATCCAATATCTGCCAATTACTGTAAGGAATTTGTTGTTAAGTTTCTATATTCTCGGAAGAGTAAGAGGTAGGGGGTTGCTTGAAAATGTTGAAATATTTTTTTTGTGTATCTACCCAACTGTTGTTTGGCCATTTAGTTGGTTGGTCAAATCATCGATTTTCATCGCTGGTCATATTCCCTCACAGGGTCGACTATCGATGGTGTTGGACTATTATTGGCGTGCTGTTGTTGTTGCTATCGCTGTGAGCGTTTAGTGTTTGTTGCAATAAAAACACATTGAAACTGTAAATATTTTATGACATTTCAATTAAGATTTTTATCGTTCTAATGTTGTGGCTATATTTTTCACTACAATACAAACGAACGTAAGGTACCTGCTTGCGTTTAGACAACAAAGGAGAGAAAAAAATAATAATTCGTTTACACAAAAAAAAAAAAAAAATACGAATGGAAAGAAAATGCTGCTATGTAATTTTAATGTAATTTATGATAACTTATTCAGGTCAATCGAAGAGCTCACGTTTCAATATTATTACCCACAAAAATATTGATTTTTTCTACTTAAATATATATTGAGGCTAAAACAGTGGAGGAGTAGGTTATAAAAAGTCTGAACACATGAAGCAGATACTAACACAGACATCAATTAGTTTTTAAATGACAGAAATGTGGCCGAAAGTAGTTTTATTACACATCTACATGTGTACCATGAACTATACTGCTATTTGATCTAGTTGATACAATTTTATATAATAAACAGTATAAAGGATTAATGTAATATTAGCAAGAAGTCAAATTGCACACAATTGCTCAATCGAATATTTTTGTGTTATAAAAAAAACTGACGTTTCTTTGCATTAACCTCCATTTATAATGATGATACTAAGTAGTGACATAGGCAAAAAAAAACAGATATAATAAGCCGACAGTTCATGAAACATTGAAAACTACTTGAAACCTTAATTACAGTGAGCCAGGAGGTGGGGATTTTCTAGTTTGAGTCTGATCTGCATTCAATTGGGAATTACCAGAATTGTCTCTTTGGAGGTCCCCAAGCAGCTTCCAACGTCCGAGAGATCACGTGTTCCACGGGCAATGCCATCGAACATCCGTTCAGTATTAGGAAATGTGAGTAGGCACAATGTTTGGATAACCTGAGTGGCATACAACGACCGATGGATGGATGGATGGATGGATGGATGGATGGATGGATGGATGGATGGATGGATGGATGGATGGATGGATGGATGGATGGATGGATGGATGGATGGATGGATGGATGGATGGATGGATGGATGGATGGATGGATGGATGGATGGATGGATGGATGGATGGATGGATGGATGGATGGATGGATGGATGGATGGATGGATGGATGGATGGATGGATGGATGGATGGATGGATGGATGGATGGATGGATGGATGGATGGATGGATGGATGGATGGATGGATGGATGGATGGATGGATGGATGGATGGATGGATGGATGGATGGATGGATGGATGGATGGATGGATGGATGGATGGATGGATGGATGGATGGATGGATGGATGGATGGATGGATGGATGGATGGATGGATGGATGGATGGATGGATGGATGGATGGATGGATGGATGGATGGATGGATGGATGGATGGATGGATGGATGGATGGATGGATGGATGGATGGATGGATGGATGGATGGATGGATGGATGGATGGATGGATGGATGGATGGATGGATGGATGGATGGATGGATGGATGGATGGATGGATGGATGGATGGATGGATGGATGGATGGATGGATGGATGGATGGATGGATGGATGGATGGATGGATGGATGGATGGATGGATGGATGGATGGATGGATGGATGGATGGATGGATGGATGGATGGATGGATGGATGGATGGATGGATGGATGGATGGATGGATGGATGGATGGATGGATGGATGGATGGATGGATGGATGGATGGATGGATGGATGGATGGATGGATGGATGGATGGATGGATGGATGGATGGATGGATGGATGGATGGATGGATGGATGGATGGATGGATGGATGGATGGATGGATGGATGGATGGATGGATGGATGGATGGATGGATGGATGGATGGATGGATGGATGGATGGATGGATGGATGGATGGATGGATGGATGGATGGATGGATGGATGGATGGATGGATGGATGGATGGATGGATGGATGGATGGATGGATGGATGGATGGATGGATGGATGGATGGATGGATCGTTAAACCATAAACCATTTCATATTTTGATACTGATATCGAAATGTTAAATATAAAATGTTTCACATCCCTGAATAAGTGAAATTTATTTCGTATTTCGATTACATATTTAAATGCTTTTGATTAAATGTCCGATTATTGGAATCTAAGTGTTCTATATCCTGTCCTTAAGCAAGGCTATCCACAAATTACTGCTGTATCAGCCTTTTATTCGTTGCATACAATGTACTGCCGAGTGTGTTGTGTGGAAGACCAAATAATGCCCATTTCAGCTAACCTGATTGGACCATATCAGTGTGGCTTTTGACCAGGTAAATCCATTACCGACCAGATATTCACGCTACGTTAAATCCTGGAGAAGAACCAAGAAATGCAATTCAAGACTTCCCATTTGTTTTTCGCTAACAAAGACGCATTCGACAATTCGATGCAACATAAACTATTAGATATCCCCAAGAAGATGATATATCTTCGTTGTGTGAAACTGACCGACACGAAGTCAGTCTGCCATGCGATCGCTTTAACATTATAATACAGATGATCAGGCGGAACTGATACCATATTTAATAAAAGTCACATAGTGCTCGTGTATTCCAATGATAAAGATATTATTAGTCTAGGTCTGCAACATATTACTGCCGCCTTTTCAAGCATTAATAAGCAGTCAGCAGTAGTGTGTCTGGCGATAAATGAGAAGAAACTTAAATAATTGTTTTAACGAACACGAGAGTCTACGGACGCTGCGTGATTTTTGTTATGGTAAAACCATAAACTATATAATATTTCGCTTCTGATATCGAAATGTTAAATATAAAATGTTTCACATTCCTGAATAAGTGACATTTATTTTGTATTTCGTGGCATATTTCGGCCGTGGCATAATGGTTAGAACACGCGACTACCATGCGGGAGATCGCAGGTTCAAACCTGGCTCCAGTCATCTTAAAAAAAATGTTCTTTCATTGTCGGCTCCCTTCGAATGTTGGTGACAGCAACTTCGCAGTATTAAGTGTCGAGTCAATCGGCGTGTGTAGTAAAAGCTTCTCAAATAGTGACGTTCGCATTCGTCGATAAACAAGTAGGTGCCGTTAGTTGTGAATCTAAAAATAGAAAGCGTGTTAATTCACAACAACGCGAGAAGCTATCCCATACCTCATTCATGGGGTGCAAAGGGCAATTAAGTTTTTTTTAAGTTTATTTTGTATTTCGATTACATATTTAAATGCTTTCTTATATCGCCAAATCAACCAAATCTTTTCGTAATTCTCAAATTCCTTAAATTATGAGATTTGCAGGTAAACTAATATAACCAGAATCTGTGCACAAAAAGTATATATAATGAATTTCATATTCTGTGAAAAGATATTTTATTGTCATTTTATTTAAATTGTTATTGTAAATATAATTCACTTGAACATAATTTATTTAAACGTATTTTTGTTTTGCTTTCTTTCAGGTAAACATTATGTTGCATTTTAATGAAAGATTTGTAAGTAGCTAAAAACATTTTATACCAATAAACACTCACATAAAGATATTTAAAATCATATTTCAAAAAATTAATTTAGTATCACCAAACAATAGTTGGGAAATCACTAAGATACAGTTTATATCTCATCCTGATATAGGTTGGGATCTCACCTAGAAATGAGTGGGAAGCCGTCGATACTCATATGAAAACTTTGCTCCTTTATTTACTATACTGAGCGTCCAATGGTAAAGGATGATAATTTGTGATCAAATCGAAACCTTAATACTAAACCATGCTTAGTGTAAAATGTAAGTTTTACTGGAAACGCATTCAAAGTTTGTGAGAAGTATACATATATTCAAATTTAATTGCATATTTGGTTTTATTATAAAATTTTCGAAAAACCGGGTATCTCGGTTTTTTATTAAATCATATATTGGGACCGGCCGTGGCATAGTGGTTAGAACACGCGGGAGATCCCGGGTTTGATTCCCGCCTCCAGTCATCTACATTATTCTTTCATTGCCGGCCCCCTCGATGTTGTCGACAGCAACTTCGCAGTATAATTGTGGAGATAATCGGCATATCTAGTAAAAGCTTCTCAAACAGTGACATTCGCATTCGTCGATAAACAAGTAGGTGTGAAGTGTGAATCAACAAATAGAAAGCGTTTTAATTCACAACAAGGCGAGAAGCATCTCATACCTCATTCTTAGGGTGTAAAGAGAAATTTTTTTATATATTTTCGAAAACTGAATTGTTGGAAAAAGGTATATTTCGTATAAACCGGATACCGATTTTCTGAAAAATTCAAGTATTTGAACAATATAGGTATACCCAAAGGTCGTGTTGTGTTGTTCTTAATGTTGAATATAGCTCTGAACGGTATTCAGTTATCCATAGAAGACGTTCTAATAAAGGATGCTCTTTAGGCAATAGGGCTTCAACACCATTATGCTGCAGTATATGATGCTGTATGATGTTATCGTCTGGCGGTAGACTCTTCCGATGTCCACATACAGAAAAATGTCAAAGTCCAACAAATGGTACTTCTGTACATAATTAGTATACAGGCTGCTACAGCTACGGTTGTAAGATAAGAAGTTTGGCACACTTTTATCTCGTTAATCCAGGCCTAAAATCGTAAAAAATCATCGCACGGAAATTTTTACTGGGCAATTTGCGACCGAGAAAATTTAAGTTCCAATTTGCATCTAGCAACACTAGATTGCGAGGACCCGACATTAAATTACAAGCCTCGTAGCTATCCCATCCATCGAATTTCCAGTATGTCGGTAATGTCAGCCTGATATTTTACAAGGACATTGGCCAATTGTATAGATACACCATGTCTGTAAATCGGAGATTACTTTCAAGGTGAATATTAAAAAAACTTACGCGTATCGCCAACATTCTGTAGATTCTAAAATTTTTCTAGTGTTAATTAATAATTTGTTTATTTTACAAAAGAGTCTTACAAGTGTACCTCTAGGTTTTCCATACAATAGTCCTGTGCTGCCCCATTGAGTACACCCATTCACCAAATTTACATTTTCAAATTTTCTATTACCGCAAAACTAATTTGTTGTAGCCGCCATAACTTGTAATTCTTCTCTTCACTTCATATTAGTTGTAGCAAACAACTATCCCGCATAATTTTCGTTTCACCTAATACCTCAATTATGGCAGCAATGCCGCGCAATAACAACATTAGCCTTATCTCCGACGTGGCGGTGTTGGTGGGGGATATATGTAAATACTGCAGGACATGGTAGTAGTGAAGTGGAACATTCAGTGTTCATAAAATTACAACGTACAAATTCTGTTTCTCTATTGGGTTATTGTATTGTTATTGTCGTTGAGGCTTGTCTGCTGGCAGATGTTCATAGCTAAGCACCGGAAATGAATGAACGCGGGCAAAATGAATAGCGGAAATTAAAAAAAAAAAAAAAATCTAGCTTTGCTTACATTTTATGGTATCCACCACCAAATTTGTGTTCGTAGTTAGTATGAAAATTAGTAAGGACGCAAAGATATGAAAGTGAAGGTCGAGATAACATTGTAATAAAATTTAGGACGTTTTAAATAATTCGTACAACATGTCGAAACCAGAGCATTCGGTCTATTTGAACGTGCTTGAATATGTCGATGTCTTTATGGTTCATTTGACGATGGCCCTCGCCGTTCACGATAGTGGGTCCAAACATTTTATTAAATTTTTTTCTCACAAGGACTCTCAGAATAGATTGCTCTTGTGACTTTATCTTGGATTCTGGACAGTAGAGCAAGAAAGGTAGGGTCAGTGTCTGCTAGAGTTGGATCTTTGTTGGTCTTTGTTCTTTGTTTGTCAAGGTTCACGCAGCGTCCGAAACGAGGAGACTCTTTGATGGTTGAAACAAATAACTTGGTTTTGACCTCATTTATAACCAGACCCACTTCTGCAGACTGCTTTACAATGTTTAAAAAGGCCGCAGTAACATCCCGCAGTCCTCGACCAATGATATCTATATCATCGGCATACACGAGCTACATATGGTACCATTCGTGCTTACTCCAGACTTTTGCATGATCATCTTCATTAGGATGTTAAAGATATCACAGGACATACTGCCGCCTTGTCTGAAGCCTCTCTTAGTAGGAAATGGCTCTGTTAGATTTGTGCCTATTTTCACTGAACACTTCGTGTTGGTCAATTGAGACATTCCTCGACTACCACGTGATCAATCTAGTTTCTTGTTTTTGGTCAGTGGATATGCAGGTTACCTTGTACATATCTTTATGTTGGAATCTGATTTCACTCACTAACACATTTCTTGCCGAGGACATCCGCAAATTTAATAGAGACACCCTCTTTGGAGAGAGTTTGGATATTCTAGGTGCATATCGTGGGCCTAGCCGTGACATGATGGTTGGAACACGCGACTACCATGCGGGAGATCGATGGTTCGATTCCTGTCTCTAGTCATCTACATTTATCCCCCAGGCCCCCTCGACGTTGTCGACAGCAACTTCGCAGCATAGTGTCTAGTCAATCGGTATGTCTATTAAAAGCTTCTCAAACAAAGAGGTTCGAATTCGTCGATAAACAAATAAGTGCCGTTAGTTGTGAATCAAAAAAATGGAAAGCGTGGAAGTTCACAACAACGCGAGAAGCCATCATATACCTGATTCATGGGGTGTAAAGGGATATTACGTTTTTCTAACCCTTAGTTATGATCGTTACAACTTTTGAAGAGATCGTCAACATTTTGATGGTTCTTGTTGTTTGTGTTTTCATATTACTTTTTTATTTAATGGCTAGAGTTTGAGTCCCGAAAAACTCATCCACAGACTCATAAGTTATCTTGCGGATAATCTTTAATTGCATCCCCACCTTTCCCATGTCGGATTGAAGATTTGTAAAGGTTAAGGACCCCGCGGTCCTGTGCCAATTCGGTTTGGGTTCACAAGTATATGCCTCATTGTGTACAAAGTGGGTAGGCTGAATGGAATGCTGGGTGAAACTAAGTCAGCAGATGCCGATGTTAAGGCAAAAAAATATTCCAGTAGCGAAAAAGTTAAAGAGGATTTGCTACTTAAAGATCATAGATGCGGCGTAAAAGCTGTCCTAAGGGACTGCTCTGCCAGGCTACTGGATGAGTGCATCACTACCGAGAGAGTCACTACGTTATAGTTATCGATGCACCCAGGAATAAAGATCCAACAAATAAATCTTTACCGCAGTAATACAGCATATGCCAACCTCAGTCTCCATCTTACGAATGAAGCAGCTGATCCAGGCCTGATACCAGAGCTATGAGAGGTTACTAACTTACTTACTAAGGTGGTACTTCTATGCAATCCCAGTTGATTATATACCGCACATAGAAAAATATTATAAGCGCCTCGATCTTCTGCGCTTCTTCTCCAGTTAGTCACACCGAGTTCTGTAAGGTTCTCAGTAACCTGGTCTTTCCAACGGAGTTTTGGTCGCCCTCTTCTGCGCCGTCCATCGAGTTCATTGTCGAAGACTTTTCGAGCTGGAGCATTTTCATCCATGCGTACAAAATGACCTAGCCAACGCAACCGTTGCACCTTAATGCGTTTGACCACGTCAATGTCAGTGTACAGCTCGTACAGCTCATGATTCATACGACGCCGATACTCTCCGTTAACGATGATGGGCCCATATATTTTACGGAGTATTTTTCTCTCGAATACCGCCAGAACAGATTCATCCGCTTGTGTCATAACTAGGGCGACCAATTTTCAGCATATGCTGAATATTGCTGATGCTGCATAATTTAACGATTTCAAGCGATCTTGCTTATTTAAAAGGTTTTTGCTTTTTTATGTTGTTTTTGGCCATTTTAATACATTTTGATAAAATGTGTTTCTGTTAATTGAACATTTTTACTTATCACAAGCCCTTGCGGTTCATACAAATATGCCAGGTAGTATTAAATTTGAAACTTAAAAACTTACTTTCCCTTTACACCCCATGAATGAGGTATGGGATGCTTACGCGTTGTTGTGAATTAACACGCTTTCTATTTTAGATTCACAACAAACGGCACTTTATTGTTTATCGACGAATGCGAACGTCACTGTTTGAGAAGCTCTTACTAGACACGACGATTATCTCGACTCTTATACTGCGAAGTTGCTGTCGGCAACATCGAGGGGGCCGGCAATGAAAGAAAAACGCAGATGACTGGAATCGGGAATCGAACCCTGGATCTCCCGCATGGTAGTCACATGTTCTAACCACTATGCCATAGCCGGTTTGAAACTATAATCTTATTTTAAACACAGCCTTTGTTTAAGATTTTGCAACAGCCCTGTTTTTATCGATAGCTTAGATCGTTCGATTCTTTATATTTCTATAGTTGTCCGTTTCACACTCTATCTTTATCTATATCGTTGTACTCAATGTGAATTTAGTAAGGTGTATGCAAAGACGAATTGGTTGTACTTTAGCGAAAAAGGTCTTGCTATTAAATGTGTATACTCAAACTGCTTTGGTGGTTGAGCCAATGCCAAAAGAACAAGAAAAATCAAGTGATTTTCTCACAAGAGTCAGTGGGATGTATAGTGGTGTTGTCCGTACGGACGAGAGTATTTTGTTTTATGTTTATTGCAACACAAAGATCAATAGCACTAGGCTTACCAATGTCAAGCAGGATATGGAATCGGCAAAACACAAAGATTCAATTAAAAGACGAGAAAGCAGGAACGAGAGTGAACAAGCTCTAATAAGAAATTGTCGTGAAAGGAGCATCAATCCCTTTACTTATTGTTTTTTATTACTTCTTTAATAGATGTGAAATTGTTTTTTGTGTGTTTTTCAATAAATAAAAAAATTAATAAATGCTGAATTTAAAATGTATCTTGCTTATTTCAAGTGTTTTTCGTGCTTTTTTAAGTACTGAAAACCGGTTTTTTCGTGCTGAAAAATGGTCGCCCTAGTCATAACCCAGGATTCTGAGCCATACATTAAGACAGGTAGAACCAGTATCTGGTATAGCTGGAGTTTTGTTCGTCGAGAGAGGGCTCTGTCATTGAATCGCTTGCTTAGTCCGTAGTAGTATTTAATTGCAAGCAGGATTCTTCTCCGGATTTCTAGGCTGACATTGCTGTGCTTTGTTGATGGCGGAGCCTAGGTAGACAAAATTATCTACCACCTCGAAATTAAAGTTGTCAACGTTCACGAAGTTTCCCAAGCGAGTTGTTTCTTTGTTCGTTGAAACTAATAACTTCGTTTTGTCCTCGTTCACCGTTAGGCCCATTTCGCTGATTCCTTCTGTATACCTGAGAAGGCTGCAGTCACATCCCGCAGTTTTCGACCGATGATGTCTACGTCATCAGCGTACGCGAGTAGCATGTGGCTTTTGTTGAATATCGGGCAACTCGTGTTTACTGCAGCTTTTCTCATTATCATCTCCATCACAATGTTGAAGAGATCGCACGATAGGCCGTCGCCTTGTTTTAGGCCTCGTCTGGTATAGAATGGCTCCGTAAGGTCCTTGCCAATCTTCACTGAAGACTTCGTGTCAGTCAGCGTCATTCCACAAAGACGTATCAGCTTCGTTGGAATACCAAACTCAGCCATGGCTTCAATAAATTTCTGCCGTATCGGGCTGTCGAAGGCAGCTTTATAGTCGACAAAAAGATGGTACGTGTCGTTCTGTTTCTCTTGGGTCTTTTCCAGGATTTGTCGAAGTGTGAAAATCTGGTCAGTTGTTGATTTTCCAGGTCTAAACACTGATAAGGCCCGATCAGGTTGGATAACACTGGCTTTAGTCTTTCACATAGCAGACTAGACTGGACCTTATATGCGATGGGTAAAAGGCTGATCCCGCGGTAGTTGCAGCACACACTTGGATCACCTTTTTTCAGAACAGGACATAATATGCTTACATTCCAATCGTCGGGCATGCATTCTTTAAGCCAAACCGTGCGCAGGAGCTGGTGCATGCTCGTTATCAGCTCCTCGCCACCAGACTTGAAGAGCTCTGCGAGCAGACCGCCGGCACCGGCCGATATTGCTCTTCTTACCTCGGCTTGACTTGGTGGTGGGCAATCTAAGTCGTCGTCGACAATTGGCGTGATAACTTCACGTGCGCTGCCTTCTGGAACCAGCAGTTGCTGGAAGTGTTCTCTCCATATGTGCAGCACACTCTGCGTATCCGTGACCAGATTTCCATCACTGTCCTTACAGGTGGGGAGGTAAATTTTTCAGGCCTCACCTCTATTCCTGTATCGCTCTATATTCTCGTTCTCCCCTTCCTTCATCTGACGTATTTTTCGCCTAAATAGCTGTCTCGCCCGTTTTGCTTTCTCCTTATGCCGTTCCCTGAAAGCGCGGGTTACAATTGGCTGTAGCGTTGCCCTATAAGCAGCATCCTGTTCCTCAGACGCTATGCGACATTCTTCATCGTACCAGGATTCATCTGAGCGCCGCTTTTCATAACCTAGCACGGTTGTTGCGGCGGTTGCCATGGAATACGCAATATGCTGCCACTGTGTATCGGGAACCTCAGAAGTAGAGGCGTTGTGTCGTAAAAGTTGGGAGAGCTGGTAGGAGTAGGCAGTAGCTATCTCTGGGGTTTGCAGCTTCGCGATGTCCACCATTCTTTGTGTTTGGTTACGTGCGTTTTTCGCTCTGCTCAATGTTGTGCGCAACTTGGCTGCAACCAGGTAATGATCCGAGCCAATATTAGCACCACGGATCACACGCACATCCATGACACTAGATGCATGCCTGCCATCAATTACCACATGATCAATTTGATTTTTGGTGTTTTAATCGGGGTGATGGTGGTAGGAGTTGGAAGATGCCACCCCACTACTTGATTACATTTGGATTATTATAGAATGTTTTGAAGTAATCAGCGTAAATGTGGGTTTTGCAAACATCCTTCAACACATAAAAAACGTCAATCGAAATTGTGTTCAAAGTTTTATTTCTCTATGTGGTAGTGTTTATGTTGCAGACGCTGCGCGAAATTTGTTGGTGAAACTTTAGTTGTCGGCAGGGGGGATGACGCCAATAAAAAAATACGAGAAACCCTTTAGCAGCCTGGCGCCACAGGACTGCCGCCGTCATCAGGTGTTCAAAACTGACGACAAAGCTAATTTGTTATTGTTTTAAGCTCTTCTAAATTAAATGGCAAATGACGCAACATTTCGTTGTTGATTTTGCACGATTGGCTGAACTGAAATGAAAGTACACAGTTACCCAACAAAACTTGGAAGTGGTAAAAAAAACCTCAATAACTGATACAATAACTACTTTGGAGTTGGGGGTAATCATCAGTGATTTAAACGCTGTTTTTTTCAGAGGAAGGAAGTTGTTTACTTTTACATGACTATCGCTTATATTAAAAGTAAACTTGCGAACATCGAAAGAGCCTGACCAGCGCATACTAACAGTGGTTTGACGATTAGTACTCGTCTCTTGATTACCAGGCTGACATTATTATCTCTGTTTACGGCAGAGTCAAGGTCCATAAAATAATCTACCACTTAAATGTTATAGTTGTCAACGTACCCGCAGCCTCCTATCCGAGAAGGCCTACTTCTGCAGACTGCTTCTCAATGCTCGAATAGGCCGCAGTAACATCCCGCCGTCTACGGTCAATGATATGTGTTTCATTGGCATACGCGAGCAGCATGTGACTTTTATTAAAGACGGTACCAATCGTTTTACAGCAGCCTTCCGTATGATCTCCACTACGATGCTAAAGAGATTACATGACAGAATGTCACCTTATCTATAACATAGCTTGGTAGAAAATGACTCTGTCAGATTTTTTGCCTATGTTTACGGAATATTTTGTGTCGGTCAGTGTCATCCCGCAAAGTCATATCAGCTTCGCAGTGATATTAAACTTAGCCATGGCACCATTAGTTTCCATCGTATCGGTCTGTCAATCGACTGGTATCAGCTGAACTAGATAGATAGTTCTGATTCTGGTAGTACAATGAACGACAATTTTTGAATTATGACGGCAGAGCCAAAACACTGAGATCGTAAAATAACTGCTCCCAGCCCGAAGGGGGCTTCGGTTCCTGGCAGATGGTTATAATTATAATTAGGTAGCCAAGACGAGGTGTTGTTTGTGATGCGGGAAGTTTGAATTAAAGATTGTTTTTACAGAGTAGTTTTTTATGATCTACTTGAAGTGTATGATGCATGACCTTGGCCTGGCTTAGGACTTGTTACGGTGAGAAGATCGACAAACGTTCGGAGGAGAACTGTCCAAAGACGTTTAAAAGTCATATTATTATTATTATTATATGATATTGGCATTAGTAATGTTCGGCGGAGTTGTGTCCAAAGACGTTGCTAAATGTACATTGATCGAAATATGTCAAAACACGGATACATGAAGCAAGTCGGTGAACTTTGTTTTAAGCTGGAAGATGACAGCTTTGTGAATAAGCACTCTCTCGGTAGATGGATAGAGAACTATTGTTGAAACGAGATACAAATTTCCTGACACTGTTTGTATCTGCAGTTAAAGCAATAGTTCTTTGATGATGCATGTGTTAATATATACCTCTAATTTTTCTGAAGCGGGACCGGCCGTGTCTTAGTGGTAAGGAAACTCGACTACCATGCGGGAGATCTCATTTTCAACTCCTGGCTCTAGTAAAAAAAACAAAAATTCTTTCATAGCCGGCCCCTCGATTTTGTCGTCAGCAACTTCGCCCGTGTAGTGTCGAGTCAATCGGCATGTCTAGTAGAAGCTTCTCAAACAGTGACGTTCGCATTCGTCGATAAATAAGTAGGTGCCGTATGTTGTGAATCTAAAAATAGAAAGCGTGTTAATTACAAAAACGCGAGAAGCTATCCCACACCTCATTCATGGGGTGCGAAGTTGCTGTCGACAAAATCGAGAGGACCGGCAATGAAATTTAGATGACTGGAGCTGGGAATCGAGCTACGAATCTCCCGCATGGTAGTCGCGTGTTCTAACCACTATCCCATGGCCGGTCCCATTACACTATGTCACCAAATTTCATAAGTGTCTGTATCCGAGACATTTAATAATACATTTTAATGTAAAATTTCACGCTGAATTCAAATCTGCTCTCAGATATGTGGAAAGTAGAACAGATTTTGAGATATGGTAAAATTTCCATTTTTAGGGTTTTGAAAAAAGGTAGGTCTACTAAAATGCCATTTTCTCCGGCTTTAATTCACCGATTTTACTGAACTGTGATAAAAATAAAAGATAATAAAATTTTTCCTAAAAAAACGATTGTTGATTAAAATCCAATCATTAATGACGAAGTTATGGCACTTCAAAGTTGGATTTTTGAAAAAATTTTAATGATTTTTCAAGATTTCTCTGCCTTTAATTAAGTTTTTTTCCATGTTTCCGTAAAAATTGCTCCGGTTTCAGATTATTGCATGATAGAATAATATGTTACGAAAATTTTTTGCCCTTGGTCATCACTATGGCATTTTAGTAGACCTACCTTTTTTCAAAACCCTAAAAATGGAAATTTGACCATATCTCAAAATCCGTTCCACTTTCCACATATCTGAGAGCAGATTTAAATTCAGCTTGAAATTTTACATAAGGATCAACTATTTAGAAGCCGGGATCAAAAATTTGTTGCATTGTGTTATCGGTGCTACTAGATGTAAACCAAACACAGAATTCTGTCGAATACAGCTTTGTAATCGATAAACAGATGGTAATTGTCGATCGGCATTTCTTGGCTCTACTACACTGATAAGGTTCTTTAGGATGAGCTTTGGACTTTCACATAACACACTAGAAAGGCTGATTGTGCAATAGTTTGTACTCACACTTGGTTCGCCTTTCTTAAGCACAAGACGTGCTGATCTCGTATTGGCTCGGTGGTGGACAATCGACACCGTTGTCCATAATTGACGTGAATTCGTCGAAAGTGTTGCTGCTATATTTGCAGTACACTCTGAGTACCCGTAACCAGATTTCATCTTTGTCCTGACATTTGGGGATCCCTCTTCCAAACCTTTGCTTTTTATCGGTATAACTTTCGGGCTTTACTTCTATTCCCGTAATTTTTGTTGTCCTGTATCTCTCTTTTTTCTTCCATAGACGCACTGTCCGCCCAAAGAGACATTTCAGCTCCCTCCTCTTCTCATTATATCGCTAGGTCACACGTTGCCATTTGCTTCAGTTTTGCACCGTACTTAGCATCTTCTTCCTCAGACAATACGTGACACTCCTCCTCCTGCTGCCAGGTCTTGACTGAGCGTAGTTTTTCATAGTTAGTACTGTCCCTGTGGCTGTGGTCATATGATTCGCAATATGCTGCCACTATGTGTCGGGAACATCAGAATTAGGGAGGTTTGTCTGAAGTAATTAAGAGAGTTGGTTGGGATAGGCATTGGCTATCTTAGTGGCATGCAGCTTTGCTATGCCTAGCTCTAGCTAGCTTTGCGAGTGATTATGACCGATTTTAACACTACTTAGTGACATGCGTATCTTTGCTGCAACTAGGTGGTGATCCGAGTCAATGTTTGCACCGCGCATCACACGGACGTCTTCCATCGATTACCACGTGATCAATCTGGTTTTTTGTCTATTAATCAAGGGATATCCAGAATATGCCTTGTGGATATCTTTATGCGGGAATCTAATTCCATTCACTATCATATTTCAAGCCGACGAGAAGCTAACCAGTCCGACTCCTTTATCGGAGGTGTTGTTGTGTAGACTGCATTTTCCGACTGCTGAACCAAGAGCATCTTCCCTTCCCAGAACAACTTTAATAGCCTGTGCAGGGCAGCGGTTATATATTTCCTCCAGGCGCTCATAGAATGCATCTTTAATGTCTGGTCTTTGTCTTGGGGCTTTTATACAAACCAGCATAATGTAAAAATATTTCGCCCGGATGCGAATAGTGGCTATTCGGTCACTTACAGCGTTAAACCGCGAAACCAGATGTCGAAGTTTCTTGCCTACATTGAATTCACATCCAAATTCGTGTCTTTCTGCATGGCAGCTCTAAAATATGTCACAGTTCATTCGTCGTGCTCATCCCCGACCCGTGTATCTCATTTGCTGTATGGAGGTGATATCAGCCTTGTATTTCTCGAGGACATCCGCCACTTGGTTAGAGACACCATCTTGGTATAGAGTTTGGACATTCCATTGCATATCCTTAAATTATGGTGCTTATAACGTTTGCGGGGCTCGTCAAAATTTGGGGGTGTTCTTGTTTTTTTTTCTTCGTGTTTTCATAATAATTGGCTTTGTTTTAGTAGAGTGGCTTATTATACCACTGTACCCGATCCTAGAGCCATTGTGTTGACAATGACTTCGCCCAGGGAGTACGTGATCTCTCGGAAGTTGTGAGCTGCTTGGGGTCCTCTAAAGAGAGATTATGGTTATTCCTAAGTAAATAATGATCAGAAAGACTCAAATTAGAAAATCCCGCATTTAGCGAAAATAGTTATAATTAAACCGAACATGTGTGATATGAGAAGAATTTTAAAATTTTCAAATAATAACATTACACATAATTTTATGATTTAGTCTGCTTGAGGGAGAAAAGTAAGTAACTATCGTTTTCCTCTGCTCTTAAAAAAATACATTTTGTACCTGATACAATAACTGTTAATAACAGTCAAAGCCCCAGATTGTAATATGTAGTATATACATTTCAGTAACACAGTACAACGCATGATTTTGGGACTCAAAGAGTTCAAAACGTGACAAATTTCCCTATACGATACTTACTAACTTCAAATCTATATTAAATTATTATTGCATGTAACTTGACAAAACGCATGATGTAGAACTTCTTCATTTTGGAGCTAATTTCAAGTGCAGCTCTCAGAATTGAGTCCCAAATCAATGAGCTGAAAAATGTTGTACTGTGCTATGTGACACCTAAAATCACGCTTATGAAACCCGCTTGTGTCTCGACAACCATACATCTTCTTAACAATTTTCTATATGTTGCAAGTGTACGGTGCCCCCCCACCGCCTCTCTATCACCTCCCATACAGTGCTTATATCCCACCAATCATTTTGTAAGTGTCAAAAGAAATTCCCATGACTAAGGTAACAGCAACAAAGTATGTTGCAAAAGTTAGATGATACCTCAGCCGTTGGCATTTCATCAAACTACACGCACACTCCTAAATAATGTAACACAAATACGAACAAACAGTGACTGCATTTACCTTCATAGTTAGTTTTTGAAATTTTTCTCGTTTACCGATTGTTTGCCGACTCTCTCTCTATGCATTGCTTGAGCAAACAATGTTTCAATGTTATCTTTGTGGTATTTGATAAGTTGCTGTAGTGGCTGAGGGTTTTATTTGTCTGTATGCGAAAAGAGACAGTATCCTGCCGATTAATGGCTATACATTTACACTATGTGTCGACAAGTGAACAGTTCACAGGAATAAATTACACCATTACAAGTTATATGATAGAAACTGAGTATGTTGATTCTTCATATTGGATTTTCTGGTTAAGAAAATATAACTTAAACTTAATTTCCCTTTGCACCCCATGAATGAGGTATGGGATAGCTTCTCGCGTTGTTGTGAATTTACACGCTTTCTATTTTTGGATTCACAACTAACGGTACCTACTTGTTTATCGACGAATGCGAACGTCACTTTTTGAGAAGCTCTTACTAGACACGACGATTGAATCGACGCTTAATACTGCGAAGTTGCTGTCAACAATATTCGAGGGGAGCCGACAATGAAAGAAAATTATATTTATTTTTTTTTTCTTTGAAGATGACTGGAGCCAGGTTTGAACCTGCGATCTCCCGCATGTCTATATTAATAACCTATATTAATATTATTACTTGTATTGAATTAGTATTATTACTTGTAGTGTATTAATATTATTCCTTGTAATAGATTACAGGATAGGCACCGGCTGTGGCATGATAGTAAGGACACGCGGCTATAATGCGAGAGGTCTGGCGGGTTCGATTTCCGCCTCCAGTCATCTACATTTTTATTTCTTTGCCGGCCCTCTCGATGTTGTCTACAGCCACTTCGCAATATAGTGTCGAGTCAATCGACATGTCTAGTAAAAGCTTCGATAAACAAATAGGTGCCGTTTGTTGTGAATCTAAGAATAGAAAGCGTGTTAATTCACAACAACTCGATAAGCTATTCCATACCTCGTTCATGGGGTGTTAAGGAAATTGAATTTAAGTAAGGTTACAAGATTTTACTAACGATATACCGAACACAGCTGCTCTTATGTCATGACCTGCCACTGTCCCATTACTACAGCCAACAAGAGCAACTGCTGCAGTCACATTGCTGCGTTACGGTTTTTGTTTTAAATGTAATCAAAAAATTACACTCATAATTTATTATCGAAATACTTTGGGAGAAATTATACTAAGCTGCTTTACAAAAGTTTGTTCTTTGTCATTTCTTATTTCAACTTGTGCGCTCTGCCATACAAATGTTATTTTTGTTTGTTTTTTGTTGTTGTTGCTGTGTGCGTTAGACGTTTTCGCCTTTCGTTCTTACTCCAGGGATGTTTAGTTTTTTTCTAACTTTGTTTTTGTGCAAATCTCATACACATTTATTACACAAGTACTTGTGTACTTTGGTTTACATTTACACATGCGTTTATGTATTCCGGCAGCATTTAAACATTTCAACGTGTTCTTTTTTTTGCAGAGCTTTCACCCAAACGGAAAAGTTGTAATATATAAAAACAAATATGAAAATGTATGTGTGGTACACAGATACATACCGACTTGTATGTGTGTATAAGAACCTTGAGGAAATTGTCAAGGACCTTTCTCAGGGGGGCCTAATATACATTCATCGTTAAACTGAAGGTCCTGTTTTTGAACTTAACTTACTTAATTTCTCTTTACACCCATGTCTATCGACGAATGCGAACGTCACTGTTTGAGAAGCTTTTACTAGACATGCCGATTGACTCGACACTATACTGCGAAGTTGCTGGCGACAATATCGAGGGGGCCGAAAATGAAAAAAAAATGTAGATGACTGGAGCCGGGAATCGAACCCGCCGGACCTCTCGCATGGTAGTCGCGTTTTCTAACCATCATGCCACGGCCGATGCTGTTCTGTGAGTCTTAAAACAGAAGTGTGCAAAAAGCTCACGCATATCTCATTAATGTAATGTAAAGGGAATCTACTTTTTCTTTAAATTTATTCTGCTAATCGCAGCAGACGTTGTAATAAGGCCTTACAAGGCCTATCAATGACCACCGCTGGCTTTGGACCACAGGCATACTGTGTGCGAATATATGGGAATTAGTGCTGTAATGTTTTATTGTTTCATTTCCGTACTTTTTGAATTGTGTTAATTGAAATCATTTGACAAGCTGTGTGGTAATGTTTTCACATTTCCCTGGTTGATTTTAAACACATATAAATATAAATAAATGTATTTGCGAAAGCAGAAATAAAACAAAGCGAGACCTTGAGAGAAACCTATGTGTACGCTTGAGTGTGTATTAATTTCAAAGGACAGATGAAGCCATAGCGGAAACCATAAACTTAAGTTATTTCCGTTCTGCAATATAATTAACAATTATTGTTTTATAATTAGGTTTTAAAAGTAAGAGCAAATGGATACGGTAATGGCCTCCCCACCTGTAAGGACAGTGATGGAAATCTAGTCACGGATACGCAGAGTGTGCTGCACATATGGAGAGAACACTTCCAGCAACTGCTGGTTCCAGAAGGCAGCGCACGTGAAGTTATCACGCGAATTGTCGACGATGGCTTAGATTGCCCACCACCAAGTCAAGCCGAGGTAAGAAGAGCAATATCGCGGCTGAAAAACAACAAAGCAGCCGGTGCCGACGGTCTGCCCGCAGAGCTCTTCAAGTCCGGTGGCGAGGAGTTGATAACGACCATGCACCAGCTCCTGCGCACGGTTTGGCTTAAAGAGTGCATGCCCGACAATTGGAATGTAAGCGTATTATGTCCTGTGCTGAAAAAAGGTGATCCAAGTGTGTGCTTCAACTACCGCGGGATCAGCCTGTCGAGTGTGCTATGTGAAAGACTAAAGCCAGTGTTATCCAACCTGATCGGGCCTTATCAGTGTGGCTTTAGACCTGGAAAATCAACAACTGACCTGATTTTCACACTTCGGCAAATCCTGGAAAAGGCCCAAGAGAAACAGATCGACACGTACCATCTTTTTGTCGACTATAAAGCTGCCTTCGACAGCCCGATACGGCAGAAATTACTTGAAGCCATGGCTGAGTTTGGTATTCCAGCGAAGCTGATACGTCTTTGCGGAATGACGCTGACTGACACGAAGTCTTCAGTGAAGATTGGCAAGGACCTTACGGAGCCATTCTATACCAGACGAGGCCTAAAACAAGGCGACGGCCTATCGTGCGATCTCTTCAACATTGTGATGGAGATGATAATGAGAAAAGCTGCAGTAAACACGAGTGGCACTATATTCAACAAAAGCCACATGCTACTCGCGTACGCTGATGACGTAGACATCATCGGTCGAAAACTGCGGGATGTGACTGCAGCCTTCTCAGGTATTCAGAAGGAATCAGCGAAAATGGGCCTAACGGTGAACGAGGACAAAACGAAGTTATTAGTTTCAACGAACAAAGAATCTACTCGTTTGGGAAACTGCGTGAACGTTGACAACTATAATTTTGAGGTGGTAGATAATTTTGTCTACCTAGGCTCAACAAAGTAAATAATGTCAGCCTAGAAATCCGGAGAAGAATCCTGCTTGCAAATAAAAGCTACTACGGACTAAGCGAGCGATTCAATGACAGAGCCCTCTCTCGACGAACAAAACTCAAGCTATACCAGATACTGGTTCTACCTGTCTTAATGTATGGCTCAGAATCCTGGGTTATGACACAAGCGGATGAATCGGTTCTGGCGGTATTCGAGAGAAATATACTCCGTAAAATATATGGGCCCATCATCGTTAACGGAGAGTATCGGCGTCGTATGAATCATGAGCTGTACGAGTTGTACACTGACATTGACGTGGTCAAACGCATTAAGGTGCAACGGTTGCGTTGGCTAGGTCATGTTGTACGCATGGATGAAAATGCTCCAGCTCGAAAAGTCTTCGACAATGAACTCGATGGACGGCGCAGAAGAGGGCGACCTAAACTCCGTTGGAAAGACCAGGTTACTGAGAACCTTACAGAACTCGGTGTGACTAACTGGAGAAGAAGCGCAGAAGATCGAGGCGCTTATAATATTTTTCTACGTGCGGTATATAATCCACTGGGATTGCATAGAAGTACCAGCTAAGTAAGTAAGTAAGTAATTAGGTTTTAAATATTAAATTATATATTATAAATCACTGGAGAGCGAAAAATTTTACGCTCGACATAATTTTAGGACTCAATTCTGATAACTGCACGTGAAAGTAGCCCCAAAATGAAGAAGTTTTGCATCATTTGTTTTGTCAAGATACATGCCATAATAATTTAATAACGATTTGAAGTTAGTAAGTATCATATAGGGGAATTTATCACGTTTTAGGCTCTCTTGATTGACATAACAAAAATACTCCACGTAAATCATACGCCACGGAGTACAACTGTTTTATTGTAACTGCTACAAAATAAACCCAGTTCAAAATCATTTGATGGATGGAAATCGAAACTGTTGCTTATGTAGAGAAACGTTATATCAACAGAATGAAGGAATTGTAGTTTTAAATTTTTTTAAATTTGTTTCAGCTAAATCGGAATAGTGGTTCTCGAGTTATGTTAGGCAAAAGAGCCTAACACTTGACAAATTCCCCTATACAATACTTACTAACTTCAAATCGATATTTAAATATTATGGCATGTAATTTGACAAAACGAATGATGAACTTCTTCTTCTTTTTGGGGCTACTTTCACGTGTAGTTCTCAGAATTGAGTCCCAAATCAATTACCTTAAAAATGCTGTACTGTGTTATCTAAAAAGCGAATATAAGGAATGCAAGATATTTTAACACTACACTTTTACATCCAACAACAACAACAACATTAAATTTAGTTAAGTTTATCTTTTTTTTTTTTTTTTTTTTTTTTTATTTATTATATATTTTCAATAACCGAGCCCGTAAGGCCTTATATGGTTACAAATTTCTACTCACAAATTTGTTTATAAAAATAATTTTTAAAGTTCAAGATATGTTCAATTATTCGATTTTTATACTTTAAACTTAAAACAATAAATCTAATGATAACAGTTTTGTATCCTCAGTCTGTAATCAAAATTTTAACAAGTTTGTAAATAAAATATTTCCTAATATGCAAATAGGAGTGTTATGGAGTGAACCATTCCTATAAAAAAAGCAATAACTGACCAAATGGTTTTAGGAGTATCAGAATTAAAATTAATGTATACAGTAAAGTTAATTTCCAAATTTTGAAATAGATCTACTCCCTATTTACAACACCAAAAATTAAATTGTAATTATCATTATAAATCATTTAAAACAACATATTGATTGATTTTCTTCTTAAACGTAGACACAGAGTTGTTAAACACTTTTAAGGAGCTAGGTAATTTATTATATATTCTTGCTACTCTTACAAAATAAGACCGCTCTAAGGACGGTGACAATTTTGGCATAATTAGCTGCAAATTCCTAGTGGATCGACCAAATCTAAACAAATTTACTAAGAACGACGGAGTTCTTGTCTTATAAATTCTATAAAAATGTAAAAACGTTCTTTTTTTAATAAAGTTTAAAAATGAGCAACCTAAAAATTCTAAAACATAGTTAGAAATATGTTGTTGCCATTTAACTGGATATACGTATCTCAATACCTTATGAAATAAAAGGCGCAATTTCTTTAAAATAAAACCTAATGTTCCAGAATACACCTCCATTCCGTATAAAAAAATTGGCATAATTAATGCATGGACTAATTGTGACTTAACATATCTTGGCAAAGCTAAATCAATGTTATAAAGTTTTCTTAAAACAAAGTTAACTTTAGATACTACTGAATTTATATGGAGCTCAAAACTAAGATTGCGGTCAATTATTATCCCAAGACATTCAAAACTATCAACAATGTCTATATTAGCACCATAAAAAGTAATTGCAATATCATCATATCTCATATTACCAAAAAACATTGCTTTTGTTTTATTTGTATTTATAGAAAGTTTATTACAATTCATCCAATTTTCTACCAAATTTGATGTGTAGTTAACTAAACTTTGTAGCACATCTAAATACGCGGTATCTCCTTTAAAAACTATTTGCAAATCATCGGCAAAGGCAAAACAATGAACGTTGTTACTATGAATATTATCGAATAAGTCATTCATATACATAACAAAAAACAAAGGACCGAGAACAGATCCTTGGGGTACACCACTTCTGACTGGGCTAGTGCTTGAAAAACAACCGTTACAAGAAACATACTGTTTCCTGTCAAACAAATATGACTGCACTAAATTACATGCACTGCTTGAAAATTTAAAAAGCAAATGCAACTTCTCAACTAGGATTGCATGGTTGAGTTTATCAAAAGCCTTTTCCAAGTCTAATGACAAGAGCACGCAACATCCGCCACTACCAATCTTTTCCCTTACTACATCAGTCATTCCCAGTAACAGTGACGTAGTATTGCGATTATTTCTAAATCCTAACTGACAATCATGCAACAGCTCCGAATTATCTAAGTAGGAAAGCATCTGCGATTTTATTACATGCTCAACCACCTTAGACAATATTGGCATTATAGAAATTGGTCGAAAATTATCGACAGAACATGATAAGCCCTTCTTACGAATAGGAACTACCCTGGCAATTTTCCATTCCTTAGGAAACGTTGAGGTAGTAAGTATGGTATTTACAATATGCAGTAAATGGCCGCCTATTAATGGAAAAACAAGTTTCAGGAATTTAAGTTTGAAACCATCAGACCCAACAGCTGTTGACTTAATTTTACTAAAACATTCAAACAATTCATGGATTTCAATACTGCGGAAAGAAAATCCACTATACAAGTTCGGAACCACCTGTGGCTGCCCTGCTGTATTAGAATCCTGGTTAGACAGAAATACATCATTCAGGTGTTCTACATCAATATTATTAACTTCTTGGTTAACGTCATTTAAACCATTATTGCCTAATATTGTCCACATTTCTTTAGCCGATTTGTTTTTAAACAAATTACCGTGATACCGTTTTTTTATGTTTCTAATAACTTTCTTTGCCCGGTTTCTGTATCTACAGTAAGATTTCCAATTTTCATTAGTTTTATCAAATAAATAGGCTTGCAATGCCAAATTACGAAGAGACACATAATATTGAATTTCAGGACAATTAAACCACTCATTTGAAATGCCTTTGCACAGACGTCTTTTTACAGGCACAATTGAATGCATTATCTGTAAATTATCATTAAAAATTTTCAACTGATCATCAACATTATTTGTATAATAAATCTCTTCAATATTGCACTGAAGAAAAACTTCCTCCAGTGAACTCCTATCAACAGAAGCGTAATCTGTAAATTCATAAAAATCCGGAACATTTGGAGACGGAATGTCCAGCGACAAGAAAATATGAGCATGATGCGATACGCCTGGGCTCAAAAACTGGTTGGAGTATCGTACGGCATCTGCTACGGATACTAAAAAGTAATCTATCAAGGATGTAGACCCTCGAGAAACATCATAGTGAGTAGGTTTCATATTATGAACCATCGACAGATTTAGTCTTCCACAAAAGCTTCTAACAATAGCAGATTTTCCTAAGTCGAAAAGATTGTTATTAAAATCACCCATGATGATAATATTAGAATAACGAACCACAATATCCGATATTTGTTCCTCCAGAGCCGACAAATCACCATGAGGCAAATATACGCTTCCTATTAACAGTTTACTTCCATTAACTGTTAATTCGCAAAAAATAGATTCGCAAACTCCATATAAATTACCCCTGAAAACCACTCTGTGCTTAAAATCTTTTGATACGTACATGGCCACACCCCCTCCTCTTCTTTCTGGTCGATCATTACGATGACACTTAAAGCCCGAAATATCAACACATTTTGTAGATATATACGGCTTTAACCAAGTCTCGCTTACTCCAATAACATCTAAGGTACCTCCTTCATAAACACTCCTAATTTCATGTATCTTCGATGTGTTATTACTTAATTTATAACTTTGGCAATTGAAATGGCCAATATTAAGATAGCTTGCAAAATTTCCAAGCTGTGAAGATAAAAAACTGTTATCGTTTACAATATTCCCTAAGTTTGAAATATAATTCATTACTTAAAACTCAGAACTTGTAACTTGCAATATTAAAAATGTTACCAGAAAATTAATTTTTAACATTATACAATATGAAAAAAGATATGAAAAAGAGAAAAAAAAAGCTACTCAAAATAATTCAGCCTCAAGTGAGAGAAAAAAAATATATATGACTGAAATCAACATTTGGTAAGTATCAACTACTAAACGTTTCTCTATTAGAACTGCTCACCGAGCCAGAAGTACGGTTTGTACCATTCATTACTAATGGATCTGGATCATTTGTCGCTTGGCCCACATCAACCTCGTTCACTGCATCCAGCAGCCTTCCACATTGTTGGATGTCCAGCGTTTTAAACGTCCCGTTAGGAAAAGTTACCAATACTTTTGGCATATCGGCACTGTTTAACTTAAAATTTTGTATTTTGCCTTGCCTTCTTAATGCTCTGCATATATACATTAATTTGCCAGCTGCTGCATTCATATGATCATTTAAAAAGACTCGTCTTCTCACACTGCCACCAATAACGTCGTTTAGCAAAATAGAATTTCTTCTGTGGTAGTTCGCCATAATAGTATCCCTAAGGTATACTGAGTTTAATTTCACCAGCACCGATTTCCCTTTAGACATATAACAGCAATGCTGAATATCAGACGGATACAAATTAACATTGCACATAGAAACAATTTTTACGACAGGCTCTCTTAAATTAACTATCCCAGCAGGCAAACCATTTATAATAATGTTGGATCTATTCGTCCTCCTTTGCATTATATCTATTTGGGCCTCAAGATCCTGGGTAGTCTTAGAGCAGTTGGTGTCAACATGTTTAATCATGCTACAGCAGTTTTTGACATCTTCTCGTACTTGTTCTATTTTGACCATAAGCTCACAACGAACTTTGTTTACAATGTCCATCATTTGCCCTCGGTGAATTTCCAGCAATTTCTGAATTTCGAGCTTGTATTCAGTCTGCTTTTTTTCAAGTGAAGCCGATAGCTCATCATAGCACTTGTTAACGTCTGTAGACATATCGTTAACCGTTACTTCATCCACACCAACGGCATTAGAAATATTGGACACATCATTAAACGCTAGTTCTTCACCATCAACAGCATTAGCAACATTGGCTACACTAGCCAAAACATTAACGTCCTCGCATTTTTTACATTTAAAAAGTATGCTCTTATTGTTTTTGTATAAGAATGAATGCTGCTCTTTTGTTATTTTGACGCATAATATGTGATAATATTTGTCACAAATGCAGCATCCAACGCTATTCTGGTTCTTCCCAACACGCTTTGTACATTTTGGGCATATATAAAGATCTTTGTTGGCCGCCATCTAGATGAAATTTCTCCAATCAGAATCAAAACAGCCGGCACAGACAACAAATTTCAATTACAGCAGGTGCAGGTGATTGCGAAAGTAAACCAAAGAGGCAGTGATAATGCGAACGCCAATGTAAACACACAAATAGCGGGCTTATTGAGACGTCTTCTTCTTGTTCTACACAAAGAGGCTTGCAATTTATAAAAGTGTATTTAATTACAAGATCTCCACCAGTATTCGTTAAAACTTCAACTTTTTATAATTCAGAGTTTGCTGAGGCAACAATTTATCGACTTTTTGCTACTATTTAAACGATGTATTGTTAGTTTTAATTAATTTTCTGGGAACGCACGAATTTCAACTATCTTGACATTGCAGAGTTGCCAAATTTCATTTTATCTTTTGTGCATTTCTTTACATTATGGGGTGATCATAACGGAGTCCCAAGCCGCTATTACTGATTTTAGCTCTGAAACGCTATTATATTATTGTTGGAGTACATTTTATAAATTAAATCACAACGTCCCAGAGATCAGGTATTCCCCGGGCAATGCTAATGAACATCCCTTGAGTGGTTGCAAATGTAAGAAGGCGCACTTTTGACTAACATAAAAGGCATGCTACCATCAATGCATCTTAGGAAGTAGGTAACAGAAGTTACTGAATATCAACACAAAGGATCTCTAAGTGGCTTTGGCAGTCCCAAGAAACAAGGATCGGGCGCGGTAGTCTAATAAGCCACTCTCCTTAAACAAAACATTTATTATGCAATTACGAAGAAAAGAAAAAAGCAAGAACCCCCCCAAATGTTAATGACCCAAGCAAACGATATAAGGATCATGATTTAAGGATATGCATCTGGAATGTGCGAATTCTTTATAAAGATGCTGCATGTCTCTAACCAACTGAAGGATGTTCTCGACAAATACAAGCCTGACGTCAGGGGATAAGACAGGGATGCACACGACGAAATAAATGTGACATCTTTTACAGCTGCCATGCAGAAAGACGGATGTGGATTAATAGTCTACAACAGACTACGACATCTGGTTTCGCGGTTTAACCCTGTAAGTGACCGAATAACCACTATTCGCATCAAGGCAAAATATTTTTACATTATGCTGATTTGTGTACATGACCCGACGGAAGACAAAGAAAAGGACATTAAAGATGAATTCTATGAGCGCCTGGAGGAAATATATGACCGCTGCCCCGCACCTGACATTAAAATAGTGCTGGGAGATTTTTATGCTAAAATAGGAAGCTCTTGCTTCAGCATTCAAAAAATTCGGTCTACACAACAACACCTCCAAAAACGGATTCAGACTGTTTAGCTTCGTTCCGGCAAGAAACATGGTAATATGTGGAATCAGAGTTCAGCATGATGTTACCAACAAGGCAACCTGGATATCCCTTGATCAAAAGACAATAAACTAGATAGATCAAGTAATAAACGGTGAAAGTGCTATGGACGTGCCACCTAGGATTACCACCTAGTTGCAGCATAGATATCCACGCTGTTAATTAGTGCTTACAATGTTGGTAGCCAACGTTAAGGAAACTAGACAGCGCAAAGCTGCATATCACCGAGATAGCCAATTCCTACTGCAACCAACTCTCGTAATTACTTTAAACAAAACCCCCCTATTTCTGATGTTCCTGACACTCAGCGACAACATATTGCGCATTCTATGACTACTGCCGTAACGACAAACATACCCTGGTGTGATAAGGAATGTCTCGAAATCTCTGATCAAAAAGATGCTGCATACAGGGCAAAACTACAGGCAATGTCGACGCGTGCTCTGGCGGAGCATTATAATGAGAAGAGGAAGGATATGAAATGTCCCTTAATGGAAAATAATAGAGAGCCAGGATATCGAACACTAGAGGGATAGAGGTGAAACTCGAAAGTTGTACCAAAAAGGACAAATCAAAGGTTTTTGTAACAGGGATCCCCATCTGTTAGGACATAGAAAGAAATCTGATCACGGACACTTAGAGTGTGCTGCAAATATGGAAGGAACACTTTCGTTCGCTGCTCATTCTTTGAATGCAGCATAAATAACGAAATCATACCAATCATCAACGACGGATTGTCCACCACCGAGCCAAAAAGAGATGAGCACGGCAATTACACCGCTTAAAAAATAATAAAGCTGAGGGTGCCGATTGACTGCCGGCAGGACTGTTTAAGGCTGTTGTCTATGAGCTGAAAACGTGCACGCATCAGCCTGTAAATACAAGTTGGCTTAAGGAATGCATGCCCGATGATTGGAGTTTAACTATCGCGGGGTCAGCATTTTTGCTCATTGCATACAATGTCCTGTCTTGTATATTATGTGAAAGATTAAAGCTCATCCTAGCGAACCTGATTGTACCTTATCATTACCCGCAGTTGGTCTCTTCGGAGACTTTTGGGGAGTATCGCCCCCACGGACCCTAGAGAACCACCAGTGGACATCTTTCTGACTCTGCAAGGCAAAAAGAGGTAGTAAAGGTGATATTATCTTTATGAGTCTAAAGGTGATACCAAGGGCGGCTACTTACCCACCGAATAGGTATGGAACCGTGTTCTGTGCCTCGAGGTGGCTGTGGTTATACCAAAAGACACGCTGGTAGACTAAGAGTTTGATGCTCGGGAGAAATGAAGCTGGGTGTCCCTTGATACCATACGTGTCTCACATCTCTCATTGTGCATCTTACAGATTCTTAGTTGAGTGTGGCGTTGCACTCTCAACGTATTGGTGATGGGTAGCACCAAACCTAAAATAAGGGTGTAACAGTGATTGCAGAAACACTGTTATGTTGTTACGAACTAATTTCAATATAAAGCGAAAGATTATAATTGTGTCAGACTCTTTGAGCTCTTCCTATCAAGTTAAATGGGCAATAAGCTTTCAGTTTTTGTATTGTCCAACGCGTGGTAGCCTTTGAGCTGCAAAATAGTGGTGCTAGCCGAATGGGGTACTACGGTACCTATCAGAAGGTAGTTTTGTTACGGTCTGCCGGATGGGGAGCTATGCTCGTAGCTGAAGGAGACGAAGTATTTAGCCGACAGATTACTTCGGTAATCTGGTGTTGGATGTGGGGGCGGCCGGATGGAAACTTCGGTTCTAGCAGATGGCGGCGTGGAGTAAATTGAGTGCTAAGGATGCCCATATGACTAAATAATTGAAAAAAAAACAGAAAAAAATATCACGTAGCAGTGGGAGCCAGATCGGACGGAGTGCAAGCCTTGAGCTTGTACTTGTCAGTCATTCTGGTCCCCCCACACAAGAGTTATTGAACAATATTAATATTTCGTGGCGTGTTGAAATTCGATCCGAGCCTTAACAGCTTCATAGTAGTATATTCTAGTGAGGTGGATCATACCATCTGGTCACGACGATACTAGATGTAAAACACAACGACTCAGTGTGACTTTAGACCTGGTAAACACACGACCGACTAGATATTTTTGCACCTGGAGAAGAGCCAAGAAATGCAGATCGACACTGTTTATGAATAAAAGGCTGCATTCAATAGTACGATACGACAAAAATTATTAGATACTATGGCTGAGTTTGGTACCTACGCAAAGCTGGTACGGCTACCAAATGAGGATTCAGAAAAGGCGATACTGTCCGACGATCTCTTTAACATCATGGTGGAGATGATCATGCGGAAGGCAGCAGTAAACACGACTGGCACCATCTTTAACAAAAGCCACATGCTGCTTGTAAATGCTGTTGATATAGATGTTAAATGTTACTGCGACCTTTTCGAGCATTCGGTGGAAGTGGGTCTAACAATAACAATATTTCAAATGGTTCTCTGCATTTGTTAAAATACTAAATACAACAACAAAATCGGCCATAATCCCCATTGGGGCTTATGTCCGCAGATTAGTATCGGACATAATCCCCAATGAAATTGGGTGTTATGTCCGGAAAGTTGTCCGGACATAAGCCCCAAATTTTTTTTGGGTTTTATGTCCGTGGGGGGTTATGTCACGGCACCTGTCAATTTCTATCTCAAGAAAAAGCCATGGGCCCCTAATTTAAGACTTCCATGCACCATATGACATGGCACCGTACAATGCTACGTGATACACTTCATGTATTACGGTCTAAGGGTACTAATAAATATTCAGACTTTCACTCTTTAAGCTCACCATCTATCCTAACCGTTAATTTTAAACATTTTCTATGGGACACATTTAATAATAAATAATCTTTCTATTTGAATAAAATATTTTACATCTTAACCCTTTGCAAACCATTACTGCGTTAAGCCCTTTGTCTCCCCCCATTCATGGACAACATAAATCAAGCTTATGTACCTAAATAAACATTAAGCGCATATTAGTGTGAAAGAGACCCACACTAACACCCACACAAGCCCATTGCGTACGAACAAGTATTTCCGTTAAAATTCATGGAATCTATTTGTGGTTTAAAAACTACACACACGTAAAAACATTTGAGTATAAAAGTTTTTTTTTGTGGAAACAATAAACACAATTAAAAGAACTGTGTATATGTTTGTTGTTTTTTGTTTTCTTTTATTTTGGAAATCGTACAGTTTTGTCTATATAGATTAGTGTTCACCCTGGGGGTTATTAAAATACAGGTTTTGTGAGAGTTGCAAATGGAGATCCTAAAATAACAATAGCGAAATCAAAGAACACATGTTTTTGTTCAGTGAAATGTTACCTACGTTGTACATTCAATGGACAATGGTATACATTAGGGTGGCTAATAAATGCGTGTGTGTGTGAAAGAAACCAGCCTTGGAATTTTATTTCACATATTGAAATGAAAAAAAAACATCATATACTTTTCAACCGAAGCTTATTATGATGAAGGGTATCTGATGGTATTCACGTTATAATGGTATTCAAGATTATAAGTATTTTTCTGAATTTTTTAATCCTTAAAAGAGGGAGTTAGTTTGGTAGGTGGGAATCGGTTTTGTACGATCTTGCTCATCTTAGATAGTGTATGGGTACACACAATCTCTGGTCTATGTTGATAAACCCGTAAATGTTCTAGTCCAGTTTAGTAAAAACCGTAAATGGTTTGGCGGTAACTAAAATTGGAATTGACGTGG
Source organism: Muscina levida (assembly GCA_964034835.1). NCBI lineage: Eukaryota > Metazoa > Arthropoda > Insecta > Diptera > Muscidae > Muscina > Muscina levida. The sequence goes on along the minus strand of CAXIUB010000299.1, from coordinate 53,615 downwards.
TATTTCGCAACTTCCAGATTGGCTGTTGCACTGTGTTATTTAACCATAAATCTCTACAATATTGGAAAGATGTGCGTATGATTAATATAAAATCAGCATAAAATTAATATTACTCATACGTTGTGCATGCATATGAATCGAGTACAATATTCAAAATCGCTACAAATGCACGGTACAGAGTCCACGAGAGTTTTTCATGAGCCTCGACTTGAAGGCCTTACCTATGGTATGCTTATCACACTGGGCATATTGCAATGCTTTTGTTAGCGCCCCCTGGGATAACGCAAGCGAACTTCAGCTATCTAGGAATCGACAATTTTGGGAGCAAGCAATTGTCGGCTCTTTCTTCCAGCCAGGAGATACCAAATTGGGTATGACAGTATGTATTGCCCTTCTGATCAAGATGAGGCCTATCTTACTACCTCTGCTACTCTATGGGTCTGTTGCGCCCGATTGCAATGCAATTTTACATTGAGAAGACTATACCAGCGATTTTGGGTTAAACCATAGCCCGCATGATGATCCCACAATGGGGCCAACAACCAATCGATCAGGCGGAAACAAGTCCCGGGTCTCCTGATCCCCACGGTCACACTCACCGGTGGGAGTTTTGCAGAGAAGTTGCTACCAGTTTGTGTTTTAAGAACCAAACTTCGCAGAATTGGTCGCCTTTCGCAGAAAAGAGCTCAAACTAAAACTTTTACATAATCGCGAGTACCAATGCTTACATATTAACAACCCAAGCAGCTGAAACTGTCGATACTGCATTGCAAGGATGCAATACCCTCACCGGTGGGAGGAGGCGCAAGTTCCATACCCCTTTGGCTCGACGACGATGAACGGCAACCATGTATTTATAAGGCTGGGCCCATCTGAATCGCCGCGAAACCCTTAAGCCGCAGATGAACAAGGGCACGCACTGGAGACCTTGCACGTGTGAATCCCATGTCACGCACGGTATCAGAAAAACGACTCTGGTGGGACCTCATAGAAACTACTACCAGTTTTAACTACTTGCGATTTAGGGCAGTGTCAACCGTCATAAGGCAGAACAAGATTGTGGAATCGGCTCGATCCAACTCAGACATCACGCAAAGACGTGCCTAATCAAGGTCGGCAGACCCGCTTCAACAATTACCTCGAAATATTTCTACATCATACAAACCGTTTGGAAACAAACTCCATTGCTCTAGCCACATTATTAGAACGAGGTGCGTATGATTAATATAAAATCCAAACAACACTAATATTACTCATACGTTGTACAAAATCCGCATAACATTAATATTACACAATGTGTGGCAGGTACGAAAACCGTCAAAAAAAAATTTTTTTTATAACAAATTCAAAAGTTTAGTTTTTTTTAATTAAAGCTTATAATTGTATTGAAAACATTAATTTGGACAGAAGTGTCTTAAAGCTGAAGTCCGTACGCTTCCAATGAGATATACCATGATATATTATCTCTATGATTTGATGGCGGAATTATGGGGCAAAGAACGTCACTTCTATAAAAAAGCGCAAAACGGAGTAAAAAAAGGATCAGCTAGGATTTTGATTCAAGTGGATTTTTGATTTTTAATGTACAATTGACCCCCAACAAAACCCCATTTACCGTTTTCGTTGCCATTTTAAGTCAACCCATTCGTCATTCAGGCGAGGTGTGACCAATGGTTCTCGAGTTATATCTGAAAAACAACAAAAAAAAATTAAAAAAGGTCATACAAAAAATTTGGTCTGAGAACGCCTAACCTTTTGGTAGTTGTCCTATACTGACCTAATACCGTCACACAGATTTGGAATTTCTGCTTTGCCATGTTAAACGAATCGATTCGGTTATCAAGTAAGGAATCTGTTGCTTCAGAAATTGTTAAACCATCACTCGATTCCTTTTTTTTTTGAAATTTTAAACTGTGATGTAATAGTAAACGGAATGTAATTTTTCCTAAAATTGTTAAATTAGTTTGAATTCTTAGAGAATTTCATCACATAAAACGTGATTCATTTAGACCTTTTTATTTTAATTTAACAAAATACATCTATATAAAGTTTTAATGCCCGAATCTTTATTATGACCCGAAAGAACACTTCCTGACATTTACTTTTTAAGATACTTTCATTCAAATATTGAATGAAAGGTGCAGTCCTCGGAAGGAATGCTTCGACACAGGTATGCCAGGACTTGGACCCAGATAATCCGTACGATATTTTTTCTAACTCTCCGAAATATTCTAAAGTTGAATGTATACCCAGAAGTTCACTTTATTATTGCATTAACAAAAAAAGTCACCTTCAAACCGTCATGTGGTAGTGGCTATTCACATATTCGACTCTACCAAATGCATACGCTGTTCATATACTAGTTTATGGTTGCGGTGGCACTACCACATGAAAACTGAACTTAAAAATTTAAATCCCATTTTCTTTATATATTTGCTATGTGTTTCAGTGCTTGCAAGATTTTTTGTTACAGTAACCAAAACCTAAAAAGAAACACAAAAAAATGTTACAAACACACCAACAACACCAACAACATTGATGTAATCTCTCAAAGGAGCGGATATAATGTACAGTTTACTGTCATTCCCTTTACACATCTTCTCCGATGCTGCTCAACCTACGGGCAAGCAGCGACATTCAGTGGTAAACAACAAACAAACAAAAAACCAACACAAACTGATTAGACACAGTACAAACTAATGTAGTAGCCACAATAATATCATGATTAAGAGGATGTCCTTAGACATCCATGAATAGTCTCATCTGTACGGTTATGGATATGGACCTCGAGTACTCGCATACATATGTATATATGTGGAATTGTGTGGATTTTTTTTTATCAAATTGGGGACATGTGTGCTGGTTTGGTTGGTTAGTACCGTCGGGGAGATGGTTGAATATTGTTCATAATTTTCTCGGGAGTGAGAAAATATACGAATATAATAGCTGTCAAGTTGTTATATAATGAATGTAATGTAAAGGCTGCGAGAGAGAGAGAGAGAGTAGTTGCTTAGCTACTGCTACTTAGACGAATTGAGTAATTCATCATAATATCTGTTGACCATGAAGGACTAACTATAAGACCACAAACATTGATTACTTGATGGAATTGCATTTAGTAGAATTTAAAGAAAATCACAGATAAAACGATTGAAGATTTATCCAGCTCAATTTTTTACATGGATATATCAATCGCCCTTTGGGGGTTTTACTATACTGACCTTGTACCTTCATCCTGACTTGGAATTTCTCACCACCCAGATAATGAACCCAAAAATGTTCCACAGTGTTACGGAAATAACAAAAATTTTAAAAGTAAAGCACTTACATACATACTTAAGTGGCCCTTTACAACTTACGAACGTGGTTCATATATTTAAGGCCTGAAGTTATAAGAAATTCTACACGCTTCGGTCTTCTGCGTGCGTTCTCCAGTTAGTCCTACCAGAGGGTGGCATGTCGCCAACCACTTGGTTCTTCTAACAAAGTTTGGGTCTCCCTGCTGTGCACCGTCCCTTAGGTTGGCCTTCAAACACCTTTTTTGCTGGAGCATTTACATTCATCCTGGCAACATGTTCCAGCCATCGTAGTCGTTGGATTCTGACTCTTATTGTTTCGTTGGAGTACTTTTTCGGAGTACTTTTCTCTCGAATACTCCTAGGTTTTGTATATCCGTTGTCGCAAGCACCCACGATTCGGCAGCATACAACAGAACGGGTAAAATAAGCACCTGGTATAGCTGTTTCTTAGTATTCCGAGATAAGGTAGTGTTACTAAAGTGCTGCCGAAGTCCGTAAAAACATCTATTGACACGCACTATTCTCCGCTTAATTTCTTGCTTGAGACTATTTTTCTTATTGACGGAGGATCTGAGGTTGGTAAATTAATTTACTACCTCAGAACAATAATTGCCAACGTTCAGGGTGCGTTTTGTCCTCGCTGAGCGCTAAAGCAATTTTTGCTGACTCCTTTTCTAGTGACGAGAAAATTGTAGTAACATCCCGAAAATGTCGGCCAATGATGTCCATATCATCGGCATAGGCTAGTGGCATGTGGCTCTTGTGGAATATGGTGCCAGATATGTTGACACCAGCCTTTCCCATCACCTTCTCCATAACTTTATTTAATAGTGTACAGGACAAGCTATCACCATGCCTGAGACCTCTCTCCGTGTTAAATGATTCAGAGTGATTCTTAACAATCAATGGCGAATCAACTTCGTAGGAATACCAAACTCAGACAAGGCCTCAAATAGCCTATTCATTATTGCAGAGTCGAAGGCAACTTTGTAGTCGACAAAGAGGTGGTAGGTGTCTATCTGCTTTTCATTAGTTTTTTTTCCAGGATATGTCGTTAGGTGAATATTTGATTCGTCGTTGATTTACCAGGTCTAAAGCCGCAATAATAAGGTTCAATTAGTTCTTGTACAATTGGCTTGAGAAGTTCACACAATATGCTCGAAAGGACTTTGTACGCAATTGGTAATAGGATTATTCCACGGTAGTTCTTACATTCACTACGATCTCCTTTCTTGTATATGGCACATAACAGACTGAGACTCCAATCTCCGGGCATATTCTCCTCTAGGTACCCTACGGGAAAAGTGGTGTTAATTTATCTGAATGTGTCACCAAACTGGTTCTAAAGTGTTAAAGAAAAGTCAATTTGACTAATCTGTAGTATTCTGCGGCGTTGTGTTCCCAGCGGCGTTGTTTATAAATAAGTAGAAAAGTCAGAAAAATATAAATTATTTATATATAATTTAACCCTAGACAACTAAGTAATTTATCAAATAGATTCATTTAATTTTTCCGTTTTATTTTGGTGCATATTAACAAAAAACAAATATCATAGTTAGGTGACTGGTTTTTACTGAACCTGTCGTAGGGCTTGTACTGTTGAACCGGTTCAAGACACATCACAAAATATCAGTTAGGTGTCAATTGACACTTTAGTGGCCAACCCCATACAAAACGTACCGGTTATCTACATACAAAAGTTCCGGAACTGGAACCGGTTCATGCACCCCAGGGAACCGGCCCCGTGACTGGTACTGTACCGGTTCATTTTCCCGTAGGGTAGATGTTCTCCATTAGCTGATACATGCTCCTAATCAGCTCCTGCCCGCCTGACTTAAATAATTTAGCAGGGAGACCATCGGCTGCAGCTGTTTACTTGTTTTTATGGCGGGGATTGCCACGCGTATCTCGCTCTGGCTCGGAGGTGAACAGTTAATACCATCGTCATGGATTGGAGCGGGGTCTTCTGGAGTGGTGTCCGTATCCAGTAAATTTCTAAAATGATCTCTCCATATCTTCAGAACGTTTTCCGGCTCCGTCACTAGCTGGACATCGCAGTTCTTGCAGTAGGGCAACCCTATTCCACGATTTCGCGCCGTAACTCTCTGGTAGAATTTTCGGGCTTCGCATCTACTTTAGAGCAACTCTGTGCACTCATCCTATCTCTTCTGTAGCTCCTTTTTTCTTCCGTCTAAAAAGACGAGTTGCCTCTCGTCTCTTCTCCCTGTGCCGTTCACGAACGGCACGCATTGCCATTGGCTGCAGTTTCGCTCTGTATTTAGCATCCGTCTCTCTCGTGGCTTCTCGCAGTCCGTTCTATGGCGAGGTAATATTATCAGTGTTTGGAGCATTCCGTAACAGTTCAGTTAGGTGGTTGGAGTAGGCCTCCGCTACCTCTGTGGCCCGCAGATTACCAATGTTCAGCTTTCGTTGTGCATAGTTACCTACGTTTTTCGTCATGCTTAGCCTTGTGCTTACCTTAACTGCGGTAAGGAAGTGATCGGAGTCAATGTTCGCACCCCTGATCACTCGTACGTCCAGAACACTCGATGCGTGCCTTCCATCGACTACCACGTGATCTATCTGATTCCTCGTCAAATGATCTGGAGATAACCATGTTGCCTTATGAATATTTGTATGGTCAAATCTAGTGCGGCTAACTACCATATTTCTTGCCGCAGAGAAATCAATTAGTCTGATGCCATTGTTCGACGTTTCGGTGTGCAGACTGAATTTTCCGATTGTAGGCTCAAATCCGGTCTCCCTGCCTATTTTAGCATTAAAATCGCCTAGTACAATTTTGATGTCATGGCTGGGGCTACGGTCATATACATTTTTTAGGCTCTCGTAAAACTCGTCTTTGTCCTCATCGCTTTTCTCTTCTGTCGGAGCATGGGCACATATAAGTGTTGTGTGGAAAAACTTAGTTTTGACTCTTATGGTGGCTATACGTTCACACACCGGATTGAACCTTGAGACTAGTGTCTCAGTTTCTTGCCAACCACAAATCCACAACCAAACTCGTGCTTGTCCGCATGGCCACTATAGTAGATGTCGCACGTCTTCTTGCGCGAGCACCCGTGTCCCGTCCACCGGATTTCCTGTAAAGCGGTTATGTCAGCCTTGTATTTTTCGAGGACTTCCGCCAGTTGGATGGAGGCACCTGGTCTATACAGTGTTCTAACATTCCAGGTGCATATCCTCAAATCATGGTCCTTAATTCGTTTGCAGTGGTCGTCAACATTTTGGGGGGTCCGTTTTATTCTAATCTTACTTCTTTTCATTGCAATCGGTTATACGTCAGTGGCGGGTTGCAAGCCCAGCGCACCACGTCGCAGTTTTCTCCTCCTGCCAGGATTTTATTGCAGCCGCCCATTCTGGGTCAGACGGTGACCAGGGTACCGCTCACTCTGAGCTGACGTGCCTGGGTTTTAGGTTTCGCCCCTCACAGTTAGCCGTGCTCTGACGGGTGTCAGAAGCACGTTTCCAGGCGTCACCACGTGGAGGTACTCCGTTCGCAGTAGTCCCACGAATACGGAGTTTTGTGAGTAGACTTGAAGTGCAATTGGCAAGGATCAGTCTGGGTTTTCCAAGTTAAACCGATCAGAAGCTTTACCTTGCATCACACTCCCGACCCCCAAAAATAACCACTGTTTGTTAATGTTTGAGAAAATGTTATGTGTCAGTGAGCTTTTTGCCTGAAAGCGAATCTTGAACTTTAAGAAGCCATCTTATTAAATTTAGATAGTCTAGAATCTGTATTAATATTATATATGTGAGTGTTGGTCTGTTTGTGTATCGGTCACATCTGAACGGCTGAATGGATTTAAATGAAATGGCATGATGATTAGAACACGAGACTGTCATGCGTGAGACCAGGGATTGATTCTTGTAACAATCATCTACATTATTGTATCGACGGCCTCACGATTTTGTCGACAGCAACTTCGCAGTAAAAATCTAGCAAAAGCTGCTCATACACCTAACTTTCGCATTCGTCTATAAACACGTAGGTGCCGTTGTGTGATACTAAAAATAAAATTGTATAACAATAGCGCAAGAAGGTATCCTATATCTCATTCATGTGGTGTAAAAAGAAATTAAGTTTTGATTCAGCTTTTTAAATTAGAATAGATTTGTGAATTTGGTCTATTGACTGAAAACTACATATATGCCTCGGCTCGCTTGTCTGTTCATTATGTATTTTGCTGACTTTTTTAACTAACACCTGCATGACATTTTATTCGTGCTGTATGTACAACACAAAATGTCTCGACTCTTGCGTTGACCTTTATCATAAGTGAATAAATTTATAAGTAAATATTTCGTCTTTGCTTCCTAAATGTATAAAGAAAACATGTTTTGGGCGTTTTGCCACTATCAGCGCCAACCTCAGAAAAACCATTTATATTTATCAAGTTTACAAAAATCTCCACGTATTTTACACTTATACAACCTGCTGCCTTCTTTCTTATGAATTATATAAATCCTAAGTGCACTTCTTAGAAATCATTTGCATGTTAAGTAGATATGAGCTATGCTGTCGCTCTGTCTACTCATGCGGTTAATGTAAGTGGGGTCTTGGTCTCACATTGCTTATCTTGTGGATAGTTTGCCAGCAATTCGTCGCTATGATGCATTTGCACTTTTAAGATGCCGAATGAGGATTATGTCATGATGTGACACATTAACACATCTTTAAAATCATTCCGAGAACTAGAGTATATATACACACACATACATGTGTGTTGATTCGTATAATTTGAGCACAAATACCAAATAGCGTTATGATAAAACTGAAACAAAAGGTCATAAGATTTTAGAAAAACTCTAACTGACGTACAGGTTTTATAAGTATAAAAATGAAAAATAAAAAACAGAAAACTACATATGAACATAAAATATTTAGCTACAAAGCTGAAATATAAAAATTATAAATGTGTAATTTTATATAAAAATTCATTAAAATGTGCTGTATTTACAATTGAGGGGGTCAGATGCAAAGAGGTGCCAGATATAAATAGACAAAAATTGAGATAAGTGTGCAGTTGTGTTTTCTGACACCATCTCTATCTACTAGCATCAAATGAGATATATGTTTATTATCAGTCGTGATTTTAAGCCGAAAACCAGTTCAAGTAATACCTGCATTGGTACTAGATTTTGAAACTTTGAAGGCGAATATATCGAAATTAACTTTTTCTCACTTGCACCCCTTTGTTACTGAAACCCTTATTTGTTATTCAATTTGTTTAAAAGTCAGTCTGTAACTATATTTTTGTACATTGTTTTTCTTGAAATAAAATTAATTACCTACATATATTTTCTTGTTGTTTTCTTTCAGGTAAGAATTGTCTTGAAAATTGGCCGTTTATTTGTAAGTATATCTTAAAATTTTCTAAAAATATCGTAAAAATTTTAAAAAGTTAAAAGCTGAATACAGTTTTCTTACTTAATTTCCCTTTGCACCCCATGAATGAGGTATGGGATAGCTTCCCGCGTTGTTGTAAATTAACACGCTTTCTACTTTTAGATTCACAACTAACGGCACCTTCTTGTTTATCGACGAATGCGAACGTCACTGTTTGAGAAGCTCTTACTAGACACACCGATTGACTCGACACTTATACAGCGAAGTGGCTGTCAACAACATTCGAGGGGAGCCGACAATGAAAGAACAATTTTTTTTTAAGATGACTGGAGCCGGTTTTGAACCTGCGATCTCCCGCATGGTAGTCGCGTGTTCTAACCACTATGCCACGGCCGGTCTCAATAGAGTTTTCTGTAACCATTTAAAATTGGAAATGGATGGACTTAACCTAAGAACGCCAAACCCTTTGGTGGGTTTTGCAATAATGGCCTAGAGCTTTCACCCTGACCTGGAATTTCTCAATCCCCAGACAATGACCAATAACAATGAATTAACATCTTTTTTGACGGATAAATCTTCTTCCTCTTACACAGTACAACATTGATTTTGGGACTCAATTCTGAGAACTGCACGTGAAAGTAGCCCCAAAAAGAAGAAGTTCTGCATCATTCGTTTTGTCAAATTACATGCCAAAATAATTTAATATCGATTTGAAGTTAGTAAGTATCGTATAGGGGAATTTGCCACGTTTTAGGCTCTTTTGTTTGACATATCTCGAAAACCACAAGTCCGATTTAGCTGAAACATATTTAAGAATTACAATTCCTTTAATCTGGAAGGAAACTTAGGCTACATGAAATTTTGATATATCAAGTGGGCATGGTCCCGCACAATGGTCGTCCCCATTGGCTAAACATAAAAAAATTAGGTCAAAGTTCTGGGTAACACTGTGGCAACACTATCTCACAATAGATTTTGCTCTTTCAAATTACTTTTGTTTTTGCTTTATCCCACCTAACCTCTTTAAGAATAGCTGCCAAAGGCAGACTATGAAAATAATTTTGTTTCGCAGCGTTAGTAACTTGTAACTAAAGGTCCAAATTAAAACGTAAAAACCTTTTTAAAAAAAGATTGCTTAAGAATTAAATATTGTAAAAAAAGGTATTAACTTTTATTTTAAAGAATTTAAAACGTCTCAGCATGCTGTGTCTATTTTATAAAATTAACTTATTACATGTGCCTACTTCAGTTTTTCCAAATTTCACCAATAGTTTTAGTTGCGAAGTCAATCGAAGTTAACAACCAAATTTGTTGTAAAATGTTAAACAATATTTACAGATTATATGCTGTAAATTTCAGCTGCGAAAATTTGCGGATTATTGAGTTATTTTCAATAGAACAAAGCGGCCTCACCGTTTTCAGTGTCGTTTTTTTCATTGTGTACTCTAAGAGAGGTCCTTGAATCCTTTGTCCGACATTGACCAAACTGTAGAATTAGTCACAGATTGATGAAATCAATGGATATATCGACCTTGATATGCCTACTATGAAATTTAAATTTTCAGGATCTAAGAGAGGTCCTTGAATCCTTTGTCCGACAATGACCAAATTTTAGATTGAGTCATAGGTTGATGGAATCAATGGATATGCCAACTTTGGTATGCTTACTATGAAATTTAAATTTTCAGGATCTAAGAGAGGACCTTGAATCCTTTGTCTGACATTGACCAAATTGAAGATTTAGTCATAGATTGATGGAATCAATGGATATGACGACTTTGGTGTGCCTACTATGAAATTAAAATTTTTACGATCTAAGAGAGGTCCTTGAATCCTTTCACAGATTTTAAACAAATTTTAGAAATTGGTGTCATAAAAGAGACTGTAAGATGTGCCAAATATTATTCACCTATGAAAACTCCTATTTTTGGCCGCTCTTTGTATGAAACGACATCCACTGTGCCTGTCCGTATATCTGGTAGTCTATTGTGCCAATGGTCATGAAATTTAATTTGGATTCATTTTATGATAGTAAGATCGGGTTAGGAGGTGTGACGATCCCATTATTCGAAATGCAATATCTGTCGTTCTATTACTCTGAGTGAACTAAATGTGGCTGCATTTAACCGCAATATGCGTAGTCAGGCCAAACATAGGCGGGATTATATAAGTAGGCGTGACGTCACTATCTTTAAAACGCACCATACGTCTTTAAATTGTTGTATGTATACATTTAACATTAGTGTACGCATTTGAAATTAAAATGGACGGGATCTGATCAAAGGGTGTAACACTGCCCATAGGATCCCGTCAATAAAAAAAGAACTGTATCTGCTGTACTATTACACTGAGAAACTTTAAATTAAGTTTAGATGCGTTTACCACCATTTTTCGAGTACAGCACAAAACTAGGCGGGATTAGCTAAGTAGGCGTAGCCTCGCCCACAGAATCATGTTTATTAAAAGACAATATCTGGAGGAATACTAGAAATTTGGTATGGGTTCGTTTGAGATTAGTATTTACAATTTTCTAGGATACGTTTATCTCAATGGAATACAATGTGAGATACAAAAACTCCCACAAAGATTTTGTCGCATTTTCGGATAGCTGGATGTCATATGCCTGCCAGACGGAAAAAGCGTCTGTGGAAGAAAAGAGAGAGCCAAGATACCGAAAACTGCAGGGATAGAGGTGAGGCCCGAAAGTTCTACCAAAAGGTAAAAAGTAAAGGTTTTGGAACAGGGATCCCCACCTGTAAGGACAGAGACGGAAATCTGGTCACGGACACTCAGAGTGTGCTGCAAATATGGAGAGAAAACTTTCAATCTCTTCTCGTTCCCGAAGGCAGCATAAGTGACGAAATCGCACCAATCATCGACGATGGAGTACACTGTCCACTACCGAGCCAAAACGAGATCAGCACGGCAATTGCGCGGCTTAAAAATAATAAAGCTGCGGGAGCCGATGGACTGCCGGTAGAGCTTTTAAAAGCCGGCGGCGATGACCTGGTAACATGCATGCACAAGCTCATAAACACGATTTGGCTCAGGGAGTGCATGCCCGATGATTGGAATATGAGTGTCCTATGTCCCGTGCTTAAGAAAGGCGATCCTAGTGTGTGTTCCAACTATTTACCCATCGCATACAAGGTCCTGTCTAGTGTGTTATGTGATTAAAGCCCATTCTCGCGAACCTGATTGGACCATATCAGTGTGGCTTTAGACCTGGTAAATCCACCACCGACCAGATATTCACGCTACGACAAATCCTGAAGAAGACCCAAGAAATGCAGATCGACACCTACCATCTGTTCATCGATTACAAAGCTGCATTCGACAGTCCGATACGACAGAAATTGTTGGATGCTATGGCTGAGTTTGGTATCCCAGCGAAAATAATTCGACACTGCGGTATGACACTGACTGACACGAAGTCCTCAGTGAAAATTGGCAACAATCTGTCAGAGCCATTTTCTACCAAGCGAGGCTTTAGACAAGGCGATAGTCTGTCCTGCTATCTCTTTAACATCATAATGGAGATGATTATGCGGAAGGCTGCAGTAAACAGGAATGGTACCATCTTCAACAAAAGTCACATGTTGCTCGCGTATGCTGATGATATAGATATTATTGGACGTGAATTGCGAGATGTTACTGCGGCTTTTCGAACATTGAAAAACAGTCGGCTGAGGTGGGTCTGGTGATAAACGAGGACAAAACGGAGTTATTTGTATCAACGAACAAAGGGTCCACTCGTCTGGGACGCTGCGTGAACGTTGACAACTATAACTTTGAGGTGGTAGATGATTTTGTCTACCTTGGCTCCGCCATAAACAAAAATAGTAATGTCAGCCTCGAAATCAAAAAACGAGTATTGATCGCAAACCGCTGCTACTATGCGCTAAGCAAGCGATTTAACGACAAAGCGCTCTCTTGAAGAACAAAGATCTAGCTCTACCATACTCTGATCCTACCTGTCTTGCTCTACAGCGCAGAATCCTGGATAATGACACAAGCGGATCAATCTATTCTGGGAGTCTTCGAGAGAAAAATACTCCGCAAGATATTTGGAGCCATCATCGTGAACGGCGAGTGCCGTCGTCGAATGAATCATGAGCTGTATGAGCTGTACAATAACATCGACGTTGTCAAGCGCGTTCAAATAGACCAAATGCGCTGGCTTGGACAAGTTGTACGAATGGATGAAAACGCTCCGGCTCGAAAAGTCTTCGGCAATAAACTCGATGGGCGGCGCACGAGGGGGCGACCAAAACTCCGATGGATAAACCAGGTGAAAGAGCTGGTAACTAAACTTGGTGTGACGAACTATCTACGGTGCGCAAAAGACCGAAGCGCTTCGCACTTTAAGTATTTTTTTTTTTTTTTTTTTTTTTTTTAATTTGTGATATTTATTGTACAATTTTATTTACATTCATAAGCATTAAGTGTCCCGCGCCAGAAAGGCATAATTGGGACAAGTTGGCAAATGTTAATTTCGATAATGTACAATAACAAAGTTTCTTTTATTCATTATAATTCAAGGAGAAATAAAAAAAAATATGTAAAATGTGTAAAATGAGAAAATTATTAATAAACATATTTACGAAAAAGAGAAAAATAAATACAAAATATAATATACTGGAATAAGGCTATAACAGAAGCGATTCGACGTTCTCACAAAGATGTTTTTTACAACAAATCTTGAAATTTGACATTCGTTCAATTGATTTGATATCTGTGGGAAGATTATTATAGGTGATACCACCAACATAATCAATCCGCTGTTTTGACTTTTCAAACCTACATCTTGGCACTCTCAAATTTACTCTATTTCTGGTATTAAAATTCATCTGGTTCTGAAAAAAGGTTATTGTGTGGTAACCAATGTTGTGTATACATTTGAAAACATACTTTAAAATGTTGTAGTTATACAATCCATTGATTGGGAGGATTTTGTTACATACTTCTTTAAACAATAACGTAGTAGAATAGTTTATTGGTAAGTTATGCACAGTTTTCAGCGCTTTATTTTGCATCGATTGAAGAGATTTAAGCGATCTGTTGTTTTTATTGTATGCATAAGCAGTGACTAAGTAATTTAAGTGTGACTGAATTAAACACGAAAAAATCATCAATTTAGATTTAACACTTAACTTGTTTTTAAACTTATACAAAATTCCAATTGCTGGTGCTATTTTACTTTTCAGAGAGCTAATATGCAAATCCCAAGAAAGGTTGCTTTGTAGCATAATGCCAAGGTATTTTACACAACTGGTTTCTTGTATTAATTCTCCGTCAACAAATACACTAAAGCTATTACTGGCTGAAGGATTAGGTCGAAATCTTACTAATTTAGTTTTATCAGGATTAATCACAAGCTTGTTTATCCTAGCAAATTCAAATAGCAGCGCAGAATCTCTTTCCATATGTGTTTTTAATACAAGATCGTATTTGTAAGGGTAAAAAAGACAGATGTCGTCCGCAAACATGAACAATTTACCGCTCAGCTGTAGGTTTTTGATATCATTGATATATATTGAGAACAATAACGGACCTAAGCAACTTCCCTGGGGAACCCCATGTTCCACATAACCAGTAAAACTTTTTTTCTGATCTATCTGAACAAATTGCTTTCTATTACACAAATAACTTTTGAACAGTTGCAGCTCTCTCCCTCGAATACCATAATAGGGCATTTTATCAAGCAGTAACTGATGATCGACGAGATCAAAAGCTTTGGTAAAGTCAAAAAATATGCCTGCAACTCCACAATACCCATCATCTAAACCATTACAAATATATTTGACAACATTTAATACTGCTTCCTCTGTCCCACATCCTCTTCTAAAGCCATATTGATTGGTATATAATAAATTTGTTTCCAATAAATACAAATAGAGTTTATCATATATTATTTTTTCAAAAATCTTATCTATTGTCGATAAAACAGCTATAGGCCTATAATTGTTTACATCTCTTGCATTTACTATTTTAGGTATTGGTACTACCTTGTGGATTTTTAGAACATCAGGGTATGTGTTTGAACTCAGCATTTCGTTGAAAATTGCCACAAGATATGGTACAGTTTGCTCATAGCATTCCTGAACAAATTTTGTTGTTATATTATCAAATCCCGGGCTCTTATTCGCTTTCATTGCCATTAATACATCCCTGATCGTATTTTCATTAATAATATCAAGAGAAAAGACACTATTCGTCCCCGAAAGTGTACCTAAGGCATTAATATTATCAGCAGGAGTGACTTCAATTCTTTGCTTTAATTCCTTAACTGAATTTAAAAAATATCTGTTAAGACAATTTGCTTTTTCAATATTATTAAAAATCCTTCTTCCATGCGTATCATTTAAAATGACTTCGTTACTTTTTTTCCTGCCTAGGGTTTTATTTAGAAATAACCATCCTCTCCTGGGATCATTCGTAGCAATTTCCATATTATCATGGTAATAATCATCCCTACTTCTCCCATTTGCAATGCTTATCACTTTACTTATCCTTTTTAATATATTTCGAATATTTTGATTTTCAGGACTTCTACGACGTTTTTTTAACAATTTAAGTTTTAATAAAATTAATTTCTGCAAATTTTCATTTATCCATGGGGTCAGCTCAAAACGGGCATGTTTTCTTAACTTAGTTACTGATGTTGACTGTTTTATCGCATTTTCCATACAAGAAACTAGTGTGTCTGCTTTTTCAGATACATTTAAACCGTTAAAATTAGAAGGTAACTCATTAACCAAATATGTTTTTGCTTTCGTATAGTCACAATAAGTTTTAGTAATTTCAATGTAATCTATCCTGGATAATTTACATTTAATCTTACAGCAAATTAAATTGTGATCAGAAAGGTTGCATTCAACAGAATCAACTGCAATTCTTTCCACAAAATTACTATAAACATGATCAATACACGAATTACTTGCAGGTCTTGTAACCATGCTGTGGGCATTTTCACAGGCAAAACTTTGAAAAAGATCAATTAATTCATTAAAATGTGGGTTCTGGAAAAGATCTATATTAGAATCACCAACAACAACCAAGGGACTACTAGCATGATCTTGCAATACAGACTCCATCGCATTCAAAAACTGTACAACTGTACATTTTTGAGAGCGATAGAAAGAAACAATTTTCACAGGCTTTGAATCAATTTTAAAATTTAATAATGTTACTGTTATTAGTTCAACAAATGTTTCACTTTTGCAAACCTCTACTATAAATTGCAAATTATCTCTAATATACAAAGAAGTACCACCATAACCATCCTCTCTGCAACAGTGAACTTGACCATAACCAGGAATTGAATAAATCTGAGAAATATTACTATGAAACCATGTTTCTTGGATCGCTATTACATCAGGTAAAATAGGCAAACTTGATATTAAAGATTTAAGTTGATTGAATTTATCTAACGACGAAACGCTTCTGCAATTTATACTTATAATATTAAAATGGGACTGTTTGTAATTACAAATATATTCTTGAAAAGATTTATAAGTTTTAAAATATTTATTATAACTCATTAATAAAGAAGGGAAAAAAAATTAATTAACAAACTCGCAGATATATTATTTTATTTTCTTGTTAATGGAGATAAATACGCATCATCGCCTTCATCATTATCATTGCTGTCATCAGATTCATCCGCCAATTCTATTGCTCTTCCTTGCACTTCCGATCTTCTCTTCCAATATTTATTTGTTGTTGCTTCCAAAAGAATTTTATCAACATCATCCGCGCTTCGTATTAGCTGTTGCTTTGAAATATGATTTTTCTTGCAGTAAATTTTTCCGTTTCGAGCGTAAATTTGTTGATAACCGATAGATTTTAATGTTTTGGCATGTTGCAGCAAACTTAAGGTTTCTTTACTAAGAAATTCGTTGACAAAAACAGTTTTTGTACTTTCATTTTCTTTTAATTTTTGTTTTGCGGCCATTAACTTTTCTTTTTTTTGCTTTCGAAGCGAATTTGACAACAATCGATTTTTTCGCGTTTGCTTTATTCTTGTTTCCAATAACAAAAACTTCTTCAACTTCACTTTCTTGTATTTCTACTCCAACGTTCTTAGTTAATTCAATTACTGCATCAAGAGGCTTTTCATTATTTCCAATTTTTAAACCGCTGATTAAACAGTCGTTTCTAACGCGGTAATCGCTCAAATTCTTTACCGACTCCTTTAGAGTGATAACTTCATTTTTAAGTCTTTTATTTTCATTTTCGATTTTAGCAATTTTCTTTTTGTTTTCATTTACATCTTTTATCACTTCATCAAATTTTGCAGACATGAACATTATCGATTCAGTCAGCTGATCGAGTTTTTCTAGTTTCTTTAATTGCTTCAGTTCGGTTTTTATTGATTTTAGTTCATTCTTTATGTCATTTTCTTCATCCTCCTTCTCTGAACTTTCTTCTTTACAACACTGGCAGGTGAACATATCACTCTCATTTTCTAATAGTCTCTCAAATTCTCTCTTGGAGAGACCAGAGCACTTGAAATGAAACATTTTCTCACAACTGTCACATTCAATATAATCTTGTATTTCTTCTTTGATTTCATGTTCGCATTTAAAACAAATTGTTTTCTTTTTTGCACAACTTCTACGAGCTACAGCTTTAGGCATTTTAACTTCAGTAACAGCTGATATTATTATGTATCAATTAAGCACTTTTTTTTTTATAAAACAACAAGTATTTCCTTGATAAAATGAATATTTGATAGACACGATCAGAGCACCGCCACAAAACGCGTCCTATCACCAGGGTTGCCAACTTTCTACTAGAAATGGTATATTAGAAATGGTATTTTCCCGGTTTTTTTTACTATCCGAAGTATGCTACAACTTTTTCGCAGCGAAAATAATCTGTCGTCTATTTGTTTTTAACAGTTTCTAACTGCCGTAGGTGGCAGTGTTAATTTTACATAATTAGTTTAATACAATTGGGAGTGACCAGAATCGATTCCTTTGTGGCACTGTCCAAGCAGCTAACTACTTCCGGTCTTAGACCAAGTATTCCCTGGGCAATGACTTTAAAGCAACCGCTTTGAAGTTAGCTAGAGTTAGAAGGCGTAATGTTGAGTAACCTAATCGGCATGCTACCACCGATGCGTCTTAGGAACTAGGTAACAGAAGTTACTGAAACTCAACACAGGCTCTCTTAGTGGCTTTGGCAGCCCCAAGAAACTAAGATCGGGAGCGGTGGCCTAATAAGCCACTCTCCTTAAACAAAAATTTATTATGAAAACACGAAGAAAACGAAAAACAAGAACCCCCCCAAATGTTGACGACCCCCGCAAACGATATAAGGACCATGATTTAAGGATATGCACCTGGAATGTCCGAACTCTATACAGAGATGGTGCCTCTATCCAACTGGCGGATGTCCTCGACAAATACAAGGCTGACATCATCGCCATACAGGAAATGAGATGGACGGGACAGGGATGCACACGACGGAAGAACTGTGACATCTTTTACAGCTGCCATGCAGAAAGACACGAATTTGGATGTGGTTTCATAGTTGGCAAGAGACTTCGACACCTGGTCTCGCGGTTTAACCCTGTAAATGACCGTATAGCCACCATTCGCATCCGGGCGAAATATTTTAACATTACGCTTATTTGTGTACACGCCCCGACGGAAGACAAAGACGATGACATCAAAGATGCATTCTATGAGCGCCTGGAGGATATATATGACCGCTGCCCTGCACATGACATTCAAATTGTTCTGGGAGATTTTAATGCTAAAATAGGAAGGGAAGATGCTCTTGGTTCAGCAGTCGGAAAATTCAGTCTACACAACAACACCTCCGATAACGGATTCAGACTGGTAAGTTTCGCGTCGGCAAGAAACATGGTTGTGAGTGGAACCAGATTCCCGCATAAAGATATCCACAAGGCAACCTGGATATCTCCCGATCAAAATACAAGAAATCAGATTGATCACGTGGTAATTGATGGAAGGCATGTCTCAAGCGTTATGGACGTGCGTGTGATGCGCGGTGCAAATATCGACTCGGATCACCACCTAGTTGCAGCCAAGGTACGCACACGATTAAGTAGAGCTAAAAACACTCTTAATCAAACGCAAAGGAAGCTAGACATCACAAAGCTGCAGACCACTGAGATAGCCAATGCCTACTCCAACCAGCTCTCTCAATTACTCCATACAAATCCCCCATGTTCTGATGTTCCCGACATGCAGTGGCAGCATATTGCGAATTCTATGACCACTGCCGCAACAACCGTACTGGGTTATGAAAAACCACGCTCAGACAAGCCCTGGTACGATGACGAATGTCGCGAAATGTCTGAGGAAATGGATGCTGCATACAAGGCAAAACTGCAGCCAATGGCGACGCGTGCGGTGAAAAAGGAGGGAGATGAAACGCCTGTTCAGACGGAAAAAGCGTCTGTGGAAGAAAAGAGAGAGCCAGGATATCGAAAACTACAGGGATAGAGGTGAGGCCCGAAAGTTCTACCAAAAGGTTAAAAGTAAAGGTTTTGGAACAGGGATCCCCACCTGTAAGGACAGAGACGGAAATCTGGTCACGGACACTCAGAGTGTGCTGCAAATATGGAGGGAACACTTTCAATCTCTTCTCGTTCCCGAAGGCAGCATAAGTGACGGAATCGCACCAATCATCGACGATGGAGTAGATTGTCCACCACCGAGCCAAAACGAGATCAGCACGGCAATTGCCCGGCTTAAAAATAATAAAGCTGCGGGAGCCGATGGACTGCCGGCAGAGCTTTTTAAAGCCGGCGGCGATGACCTGGTAACATGCATGCACCAGCTCATAAACACGATTTGGCTCAGGGAATGCATGCCCGATGATTGGAATCTGAGTGTCCTATGTCCCGTGCTTAAGAAAGGCGATCCTAGTGTGTGTACCAACTATCGCGGGATTAGCCTTTTACCCATCGCATACAAGGTCCTGTCTAGTGTGTTATGTGAAAGGCTAAAGCCCCTCCTGGCGAACCTGATTGGACCTTATCAGTGTGGCTTTGGACCTGGTAAATCCACCACCGACCAGATATTCACGCTACGACAAATCCTGGAGAAGACCCAAGAAATGCAGATCGATACCTACCATCTGTTCATCGATTACAAAGCTGCATTTGACAGTCCGATACGACAGAAATTGTTGGATGCTATGGCTGAGTTTGGTATCCCCGCAAAACTAATTCGACTCTGTGGGATGACACTGACTGACACGAAGTCTTCAGTGAAAATTGGCAAAAATCTGTCAGAGCCATTTTCTACCAAGCGAGGCTTTAGACAAGGCGATAGTCTGTCCTGCGATCTCTTTAACATCGTAATGGAGATGATCATGCGGAAAGCAGCAGTAAACAGGAATGGCACCATATTTAACAAAAGCCACATGTTGCTCGCGTATGCTGATGATATCGATATTATTGGACGTGGATTGCGAGATGTTACTGCGGCTTTTTCGAGCATTGAAAAGCAGTCGGCTGAAGTGGGTCTGGTGATAAACGAGGACAAAACCAAGTTATTTGTTTCAACGAACAAAGAGTCCACTCGTCTGGGACGCTGCGTGAACGTTGACAACTATAATTTTGAAGTGGTAGATGATTTTGTCTACCTTGGCTCCGCCATAAACAAAAATAATAATGTCAGCCTCGAAATCAAAAGACGAGTATTGATCGCAAACCGCTGCTACTATGCGCTAAGCAAGCGATTTAACGACAAAGCGCTCTCTCGAAAAACAAAGATCCAGCTCTACCAGACTCTGATCCTACCTGTCTTGCTCTACAGCGCAGAATCGTGGGTAATGACACAAGCGGATCAATCTATTCTGGGAGTCTTCGAGAGAAAAATACTCCGCAAAATATTTGGACCCATCATCGTGAACGGCGAGTACCGTCGTCGAATGAATCATGAGCTGTATGAGCTGTACAACGACATCGACGTGGTCAAGCGCGTTCAAATAGACCGAATGCGCTGGCTTGGACACGTTGTACGAATGGACGACAACGCACCGGCTCGAAAAGTCTTCGGCAATAAACTCGATGGGCGGCGCAGGGGGGGGCGACCAAAACTCCGATGGATAGACCAGGTGACGGAAATGTTAAATAAGCTTGGTATGACGAACTATCTACGGTGCGCAAAAGACCGAAGCGCTTGGAATGGTTTTCTACGTGCGGCTACTGATAGATGAATTTCTGTTGTTGCTGCCAGTAAAGAAGAAGAAGAAGTTTAATACAATAGCTTATTCCTAGATAATACTTAAAACCAAAACTAATTAAATCCCTCGCTTCACCGAATACATAAGAACTACAAGCAGAGTATGTTCTTCTTGTTATTCCAGCATATATTTGCGTTTATATTGAATTTTATTTTATTCATGCGATATTTGTAATGAAATGCTCTGCGGCATAAATATAAGCCAGACTTTGTTGACACTGCACTGGGAAATCGTCTTTAGTTATCTGCTGATTACACAGAACCACATATTTTATTCGCAATATAATGTATTCTATTGATATTAACAAACACGCACACACAATATGAAATTTTTGCTATTGTATCGTCTTAAGATTTGAATAATTTTTTTTCTTGTTTTTCATACAAACGTTTCTTGGTTCCGATTCCAAGGAAACCGCAATACAAATAGAAATTTTTGCATAATAATGAAATTGTTGCTTCTGTTGTGTATTTGTGTGTATGTGTGTGTGCTTTCTTGTTATTACTATATGCATAAGTGTGTTGGCCTGTGTTCAGCCAGAGAACAATGCCAGATTGTTGCGGTTTGCCTTGGCGCTGACGGTGGTGGTGGTGGTGGTCGTTGACGGTCGCGCCAAGTCATCTTATCACTTAGGTGACATTCTAGAATTGTTCTTCGTATTCAATTTTTTTCTCTCTCTTTCACTCTCTCTCTATTTATTTTGCACTTCCGTTTCCTGTGCTCAAGCAAATGACAAAGAAGTTACTTTTATTTGAATTTTATGCGGCGGCACAAACAAGCCGAGAAGTCATATAAGCAATGGAAAGGAAATAAAATGAGTTCGAGCGTGGTGGCATTGTTTTCATCTCTTATATTGCGTTTTTCTTAAATTGTCAACTGGCATATGAAAATAAGTGAGTAAGTGTGAAAAGTTATAAGAGTTGAAATTTCTGGTTGAGTGCGCAAAATAAGATAAGGAAGATGACAATGAAAGCTTTAGGTGAGTATATTAAAATTCCGGCAGGACAGAAACCTCTTAGGTCGAACTTCCATTTTATGGTCTGGTGAAGTTTTTAGTTAAACCTAAACCAGTGTTCGCAATAGGTCCTTAAAAACTATGTTTCTTATTGGTTTAGTGCATTTTTGATATTAGATGCCTGTAATGAAAATTGACGAGGATTTTGTTATGTACATTTTTTACCCTCTAACTCGACCTGTTAGGTGTCCTTATTTCCAGAAAAGTCAGAAAAGGACCTTAAAATGGGTGTTTAAAACACCCAAATGTTCTACAAAAATGTTGCTTAGAAAATTATACTTGGACTGCTCTAGGACCAAAAATCGATATTACCAACTTTTAGTAATTATTTTGTCTGTTTTCAAGGTACTCTGTGAACAGCGACCTAAAATAGTTGGAGTATCTATGTTTCTTATTGTTAAAGCGCATTTTCGATATCAGATTTAACGAGGATTGTGTTTTCGAAACTATTTAAATCTCTATCACGACTCGTTACGTGTCCTTTTCGTTCTTATTTCGAGAAACTTCAGAAAAGTCCTTAAATTGGGATTCTACAACATTCAAATGTTCTACAAAAATATTGCTAATATAAGTTTACTAGGGGTACTCTAAGACCAAAAATCGATATCACCAACTTTTACTAATCATTTGTTCGCTTTTCACAGCACTGTGTGAACAGCCACCTAAAATTGTTACAGTATCCATGTTTCTTATTGTTTAAATGCATTTTCGATATCAGTTATAACCAGGATTATGTTTTTGAATCCATTTAATTCTCTATCTCCACTCGTTATGTGTCTTTTTCGTTCTTATTTCCAAAACCTTTAGCAAAAGGCCTTAAAATGGGACTTTACAACATTCAAATGTTCTACAAAAATGTTGCTTAGAAAATTCTACTTGGGCTGCTCTAGGACCAAAAATCGATATCACCAACTTTTACTAATTATTTTATCTCTTTTCAAGGTACTCTGTGAACAGCGACCTAAAATAGTTAGAGAATCAATGTTTCTTATTGTTAAAGTGCATTCTTGATGTCAGAAAAGGACCTTAAAATATGACTTCGCAACATACAAATGCTCTACAAAAATGTTGCTTAGAAAATTCTACTTGTGGTACTTTAAGACCAAAAATCGATATCCCGACTTTTACTAATCATTTTGTCTCTTTTCAAGGTACTCTATGAAAAGCGACCTAAAATAGCCAGAGTATCTATGTTTCTTATTACTTCAGTGAATTTTCGATATCAGTTTTAACGACGATTATGTTTTTGGGACTATTTAAATATATATCTGTAATCGTTACGTGTCCTTTTCGTCCTTAATGGAACTTTACAACATTCAAATGTTCTACAAAAATGTTGCTTAGAAAATTCTACTTGGGGTGATCTAAGGCCATAAATCGATATCACCAACTTTAACTAATCATTTTTTCTCTTTTCAAAGCACTGTGTGAGCAGCGACCTAAAATAGGCAGAGTATCTATGTGTCTTATTGCTTAAGTGCATTATCGACATCAGATGTCTTCAATGGAATTTAATGTGGATTCTTTTTGTGGAACTACTTAAATCACTATCTTCAACCGTTACCTGTCCTTTTCGTCCTTATTTCTAGAAAAATCAGTTCAGAATCAGAAAAATCAATCAAGGGTCCTTTAAATGAGACTTTACAACATTCAAATGTTCTACCAAAATGTTGCTTAGAAAATTTTACTAGGTATGCTTGAAGTTTGTATATGACCTGACAATATTGCTATGAATTTCTAGACCCCCAAAAATGGGAAACTTGTATTGGAGGTGGGAGTAGTTTTTTAGTCCGATTTTGCTTATCTTAGAACTTAAGCTCCTCTAAGAGGATAGAAGTTTGTATACTAAATTTCAGCTCTATAGCTCTTCAACTACGGCTGTGATAGTGGGGACAGACAGACGGACATCCTCAAATAGGGGCTGTTTGTATTGGAAGTGGTAGTGGTTTTTGTTCTTAGCATACCAAATTTCAGATCGATGGCTCTTAAACTACGGCTGTGATAGTGAGGACAGACGGACGAACACCCCCAAATGGAGGCTGTTTGTATGGGTGGTGTAAGGGGTTATTGTCTGATCTTGCTGATCTTAGAACTTAACCTCCGCTTAGAGGATGGAAGCTTGTGTACCTAATTTCAGATCAATAGCTCATAGTCTAAGGCTGTAATTGTGACTTCGACTTTTCCGAGATGGACTCCCAAAAAAAGGGTAAATTTGTATGGGAGGTGTAAGTAGTTTTTGTCCGATGTTGCTCATCTTAGTACTTTATCTCCGCCTGAGGGATAGAAGCTTGCATACCAAATTTAAAATCGATGATATAAGCTTACAGTCCACATTTCAGTTCGAGAACTCTCAAAACAACGGCTGTAATCGCGGTGACGGACAGACAGTCAGACGGACAGATGGGCCCATTTAAATTGTAAGGGCCGATGTTAAATGTGAACCACACTTAAACGTCAAGTTCTTTTCTGCATTTCATTGAACATTTCTCAATTTCAGACTAACTGAATTTGGACCACGGAAAGATACACAATCGACCAATGCGTTAGAGTTATTCAGGCTTATTATGAAAATGAGCGTTCAAATCAAAATACATATCGTGCACTTCGTGATTTTTTCGGTCAATTTAATCGTCCCAATGTGAGTACAATCGGAAAAGTCAAAAGTCCGGAGATGCGAAAACACCAGTGCATCCGCGTACAGCTCGTACTGCAGAAAATATTGCTGCTATTCGCGATAGTGTGGCTAAAGAGCCGTCCAACTCAACTCGTCGTCGTGCCCGACAATTCACCTCTCGCACCCGTCGTTGATTAACATAATGCATAAAGACTTGCATTTACACGCTTACAAGGTGCAATTGACTCAAGAACTAAAGCCTCTTGAACATTCTAATCGTCGTCAATGGTCAGAATGGTGGCAAGAAATGGCAACAATGGATGAACAATTTTCAAAGAAAATCATCTTCGGTGATGAGACACATTTTCACCTCAGTGGATTCGTCAATAAGCTGCATTGCGCATTTGGGCGAAAGATAATCAAAGAGTGATTGTCGAAAAACCAATGCACCCACAAAGAGTACCTTTTTGGTTTATGGACTCGCGGCATTGTCGTGTCGTATTTTTTCCAAAATGAGGCCGGTCAGGCAGTTACGGTGAATGGTGTTCGCTATCATGAAATGATACCGAACTTTTTATGGCCCAAATTGGAAGATATGGATTGAATCATACCAATATTATCATAATAAAAATAAATGGCAATAGTTTCCTAAATAATTTGTGTTTTATTCAAAATTAACATCGGCCCTTAAAATTTAACCACCTTTTATATTGTCATACCTACCATTCCTCCTTATGGGCGTTGCAAATGGGAGAACAAAATTAATTTACTCTTTACACTCATTCATGCGCGGGTGATAATAGGGTATTGTGCACAGATACGTACGGGTTATACTTGAATACATGAAATATATTGTCAAATAATTACTCATACGCACCGCTAACTGAACTCTATGTAGTATATGAATTTGAACTACATCCAATCTGGATATGATGGTTGTTCCATATAGTAATTTTTCTCCAGAAGGAGGAGAAACAAACAAGAGAGCCTTAAACGTGACTATTCCCATATACGATACTTACTAACTTCAAATCGATATTAAATTATTATGGCATGTAACTTGACAAAACGAATGATGTGGAATTTCTTTTTTTTTTGGTTCTACTTTCGCGTGCAGCTCACAGAATTGAGTCCCAAAATCATGTGTTGTACTGTGTTGGGAAAGTTTTGATAACGTCTTCTATCAGGCCTTTATTGGGAACGTCGGTGCCAATTAAGGGCTACTGTATGTGTTTTGTGAGGAAGTTCTCCCAAATTCCGCCGCTGGGTATGAGCGTACCGGTTATTTTTAGATATTTCCTATTTTTTCATATATCGCTCTAGACTTATTTTTTTCCAACGACAGTAAACATTTCTGGAGTTTGAACTCACTACATTGCGCTTGTCAGTCAGCCATGCTATCATGTAGCCTATGAAACAAGATAAGAAGAAGAACAAACGAAGACCATCTCCCTTCTATGAGAAGGAATTGTGGAATATCAAATCATCGAAGACCTTGTTTCTCGCTTCTCAAGGAAGGTGTGCTTTGGGATACTTAAGAATGGTTGGAGAAATCCTGTTTTCAGGCAAGTTGAATCAAGGTCTAATGACATAACGTCGGAATGTCTCAGAAGGTATTGTTGCATGCCTGATTGTTAAAGTCCTCGCCAATTTCGCCACTGGGTTGGTTGGCATATATTCAAAAAAAAAGCTTATAGTTATTCAAGTAATTTATGTTTTACTTATTTCACATTCACCTCAAAATTAATGTATCTGTTTAAATCAAGCAATCACTTTGGCATCGACAATTCACCATGCACTAAGTCTATAGAAATTTTACAAATATTTGTGTCCTTCTTTGTTACCAACTAAAGTATGTAAAACCTAATAACAATCACAATGTAACGTTTTTGCTTTCCATCTTGATATTTTGACGTAATTACTAAACGAATAAGACAACTGCACAATGAAATTTATATTTGCATTGCAAGTTTCATTACAACACAACAATGCTTAGTTTCTAGTTCTAAGCTCCTAAGTTTACAAATTCAATGTGAGTCTGATGAAAGGACCCCCAGGGGAGTGAATACTCAAGTTAATAATCTTAATTGAATTTATTTTACCAAAGATCTATTCGTTGTCATATGATATGATATTTGAGTAATATTTTGTACATCGTGCTGGATATTTGCACATATACAATGTGCGTATGAGTAATAGGGTGGCAGTTATTATGATGTGATTTTAGTACATGTGTAATAGTTAAAATGAAGTATAACGGTTCTTTTTTACGGAGGAGTATACTAAACAAGGGACTATTTCGACGTTGGGTAGAGATGGCCACTTTATGTGTTTGTTTTTTCTCTTTTTATTGCAGAAAATGAAAATTTAGAAATTTTGAGTTGTCTCCCTTTTTTCGAACAGGAACATTATTATAATTGCCAACTTAAAAGCTTCAGCTTCTAATGTCGTTTAAAATTTTTGTATATTAACTCACTCTTAATAATTTTATCTCAGAATGTAAGTGCCAGCCTAATGCCCACAAATGAATATGAGCGTATGTTGAATCAAGAGATTTGTTGCAAATGTAATAATGGCAAATTTCCTCATAACAACTAACATATTATTATACTAAATTATAGTACATTCATATGTATACCAATGCTACTACATTTTCATTTCCAGTACAATGGCGTCGATATTTCATTCATGTTGAGTTTGAATGAATAATAACATAAGGCAAATAGTTGCTAAACTACAATAATAGGTACTTCTTATTCAGTTTCTTATAAGAGCATACAATGATACTTGAAGTCACTATTCTGTAGTATATATAATTTTGTTATATCTTAAAGAGGTCATTGCCAACCATTGAAGTGAAATGATTTTATAATGATCTTAGAGTATTAGTTAAAATTATAAATTCTTGGACAATATCAGAAGAACTTAAGAACAAAACTGTTTTTTTTCGTTTGTTTTGTTTTTGAAAGTGATATCAGTGTCACTCTTAACTTAAAAACATCCATTAAAATCTAAAATTTTCAAAAATTTCTTAAGAAATTTTTTTTTTTATCTCTATTATTAACCTCAAAATTTACCTGTTGGTAACCTTGTGTAATCTGTTAGAGTGACTTCGATCACAGAAGTCCAAAAAAGTCTCATAACCTCCTAGTTGTACAAAAGTCTGTTAATGTACCCAGACACGAACTTTGTACGTCATGTGAATATAATAAGCAATAAGCCGATGCGTCCTGGCTTGTTCTATGTTTATTACTCTACTAATGAAGTGGGTATTCGGTCTCAGTGCTATGAGATGGTGCATCAGTGAATGTATTACACACGACAGTGTGACCTCGATTATACCTAAGGAGAAATTGCCACAAATGACAAGAAAGTTGTCACATATATATGATATCATGAACAAAACGGGATGCCAATTAGTTTCAAACTTGTCACGTCAATAGAAAACCATTATAGTACCTAGATAGGATACAATCTGTATTCATATACATTGAGTTCAGTTAATGGTGCGTATGAGTAATTATTTTCTACAGTTTCTTGTATTCAAGCATAACTCATACGTACCTTTGTACACAACCCAATAGAAATTATTGCTATAATTTTATCAAAAGATAATGTCTATGGCCGGCCATGGCATAGTGGTTAGAACACGCGACTACCATGCGGGAGATCGCAGGTTCAAACCTGGCTCTAGTCATCTTAACAACAACGTTCTATCATTGTCGGCTCCCCTCGAATGTTATTGACAGCAACTTCGCAGTATGAGTGTCGAGTCAATCGGCGTGTCTAGTAAGAGCTTCTCAAACAGTGACGTTCGCATTCGTCGATAAACACGTAGGTGCCGTTAGTTGTGAATCTCAAAATAGAAAACGTGTTAATTCAAAACAACGCGAGAAGCTATCCCATACCTTAATCATGGGGTACAAAAGGAAATAAAGTAAGTAAGTAATGTATATGGCAAAATAATAACAATACAAATAAATAAAGTAATTCAGCTGCATCTGGCTTTAATTTTGGCTAACCCGCCCTTCCCCCCCTCGCTAACTCTGGCTATTTAAGGTCGCTGTTCACAAAGTGCTTTGAAATAAGGCAAAATGATTAGTAAGGGTTGGAGATCGATCTTTGGTCGTAGAGCACCCCAAGTAGAATTTTCTGAGCAATTGTTTTGCTGAACATTTGAGTGTTGTTTTTAATGTCCTTTTCTGACTTTTGTCGAAATTAGGACGAAAACGATATGAGAGGTATCGCGATAAAGATCTCAAATGTTCCACAAAAAAAAAACATTGTTCACTTTCATTGGAGACATCTGATATCTAAAATAAACTAAAAACAAAGAAGCATAGTTTTATAGGACCCTAGTCTACTCCAGTTTAGGTTAAAGTGAAAAACTGGTGAAGAAGACTTTTCCGACCAAAGTTCACATATTAATATCTATGATCCATGAGCCATGATCCCTAATAAAAGATCTGCTTACTTAGCTGGCACTTTTTTGCAAACGTGTGAGATTATATGCCGCACATAAAAAAATATTATAAGTGATTCGATCCTTGCGCTCCTCTCCAGGTAGTAACGCCAAACTCTGCAAGGTTCTCATTATCTGGTCTTTTCAGCCGATTTTTAGTCGCCCTTTTTGGCACAGAGGGCTTTCGTCAATGCGTACAACCTAGCCAAAGCAACTGATGTCAATGTCAGTGTACAGCTCATGATTCATACGACGTCTCCGTTAACGATGATGGATCCATATATTTTACGGATTATTTTTCTCTCGAATACTGCCAAACCGATTTGTCCGCTTGTGTCATAACCCAGGATTCTGGTAGAACCAGTATCTGGTATATCAGGATTTTTGTTCGTCGAAAGAGGGATCTTCCATTAAATCGTTTGTTTAGTCCGTAGTAGCATATAATAGTAAGCAGGATTCTTCTCCGGATTTAAGGCTGACATTATTTGTTTTGTTGATGACGGAGCCTAGATAGATACAATTATCTACCACCTCGAAATTATAGTTGTTAACGTTCACGCAGTTTCCTAACGAGTAGATTCTTGTTCGTTGAAATAAATAAGCAAGTAGCATACTGCTTTTGTTGAATATCGTGCCACTCTTGTTTACCGCAGCTTCTCCATAACTAAGTTTCATCGGACAAACGAAAGGCCGTCGTCTTGTTTTAGGCCTCATCAGGACTAGAATGGTCCTTGCCAATCTTCGGCGAAAACTTCGAGTCGGTAAGCGTAATTCCGCAGAGGCGTAACAGCTTCGCTGGAATACCAACCTTAGTCATGGCTCCGCATTAATTGGAGCACATGCTTTCATACCAATCGACGGGCTTGCATTTGTTAAGCCAAACCGTGCGTAGGAGCTGGTACATGCTCCATATCAGCTGCTCGCCACCAGACTTCAAAAGCTCCGCCGGAAGTCCGTCGGCACCGACTGCTTTATTAGTTTTTAACAGCGGTATTGCTCATCTTACTTCAGTTTAACTTGGTGGTGGGCAATCTATCTAATCTATCTCTATCATTTTTCTCCCTTTCCTTTATCTGACGTTTAAATAGCTGCTTCGCTTGTCTAACTGGCGCCTTGTGTCATTCCCTAAAAGGTACGGTTACAATTGGCTGCAGCATCCTGTTTCTCAGATGGTATGCGACATTCTTCATCGTCTGATCGCCGTTTTCATATCGAAACAAGGTTGTTGCGGTGGTTGTCATGGAATGTGCAATATGCTGCCACTGTGTATCGGGAACTTCAGAAATAGAGGTGTTGTGTCGTAGTAGTTGGGAGACCTGGTTGAAGTAGGCAGTGGCTACCGCTGTGGTTTGCAGCTTGGTGATGTATAGCTTCTTTTTTTTATTTGGTTACGTGCCTTTTTCGCTCTGCTAAATAATGTGCGTACCTTAGCTGCCACCAAGTAATGAACCGAACCAATACTAGCACCACGGATCACGCGCATGTCCTTGACACTAGATCAGGAAATAAACAAAAGCGCGCACATGTGCGCAGTAGCAGAGTTTTTGTATACGTGCGCTGGTTTCTCTGCTTGCGCGATCGGCCAACGAGTGACACGATGAAGGTACAATGTGTTTATTTTGTTAACAGTTGATTTGGTCGTCAAATCGACGACGTGCATTCTAAGTACACTGGAAATATTTATAATGTTTGATGAAGCATGGGAGATCGATTGTGTTTTGAAACTAACAAAAAACATTTCCCTTTTTGTATTTTACTCACATTCAGACAAATGTGTTAGTATAAGTGTGTGCATGCCTGGATTAGATGCATGCCTTCCATCGATATTTAATTTGATTTTATGTGATTTGATCGGGGTATTACCAAGTTGCTTTGTCGATATCTTTGTGGTTGAATCTGGTTCCACTCACTGCCACGTTCCTTCCCGCAGCTAAGCTAACCAGCCTAGACCCGTTGTCGGACGTATCGGCATGCAGACTGAATTTACCGATCAATAGACCAAGAACATCTTCCTTTCCTATTTTTGCATTAAAATCACCCATGGTCGTTTGTTTCTTCTAAGCGCTCGTAAAATGCATCTATAATCTTATCATCTATATCTACTGTCGGGACATGAGCATATATATATCAGCGTGACATGAGCCTATTTTGCATTTTGCGAATTTGATTACTAACAGTATTGAACCGCGATACAATACGCATGAGTGTCTGGCCAATAATGTTTACAAAGTGAGAAATTGTCATACCTGATAAGGAGATTGTGCGGTCTTGTTTGTGTGTATAATATGCGACGCTAATGACATTGAATTTTCCACACTAGTATTGCGCATGTGTGACTCATGTTATGTGCTATCTGTCTTTTATTTTCTCTCTCTATTTACCTAATTCTCTCTATTTATCATTAGGTTAGGTTAGTTAAGATTTATTTTCACTGTAAGCATTTAAGGTAATATTTTTTTTACGACTAATTACTCGGGAGGTTTTTTTTTTGTTAAAATATAACCATTTTCATAGTTAACATTGATCGTTGGAGTAAAGCAGTTGCACTCAACATGTACCCTACACACGATTTGTTTCCTCCTATCGGAATGAATATTATCGGCAAACTTGGTCTCGCTCCTAAGGTAACGAATTCATATAAGCTTAAGGGGTATAGTAAAACACAGTTAGTTCAAGTTTTAATGTGATTTATTTGAACTTGATTGAAATTAGTGAAGAGCGATCTGATTAACAATGTTTTTCGAGTTGTTTTATGGCGTAAAAACAAAAATGATGACGGTTTGCCAATACGCGGAAAGACAACGTACGGCTGATCTTGTGAAAAGCAGGGAAATTCGAGATTGATCCAACAAACTTTCATTGATGGGTTTCGCGTTTTATTGTTTGTCATCCAACCAACAAACGCGTACCGTTGCATAATTTAAGATGATTCAGATTCCGCAACATGCTTATGATCGATCCCACCGTCAGCTGTAAATTATGCGGCGGAGTTCATGACACATCTAAAAAATTCAAAAATTCTGTCGGATAGTTGGTCGCCTCATTCTCGTTGGTCACACTGTCAACGGATTTGTATGAATGCAGTTCTCCATCGATTCGACTTTGAATTATAACATTCAAGCTATCGACGACCTTATTCTTCGCTTCTAGTATGGCCCGTTCACTTATCCAATCTAGATTTTTATAATTTTTTGTAATGCCGGTGAAAACTTTTGTGATGAGTTCCTCTTTGACGATGTAAACTCGAAAAAATTTGCCGGGAACGTCATCAATCCAGTTGATACATGAATGCCTTCGTGCATTCATTCCAAGTGATGATTTTGCATTTTCGCAACAATTTCGCTGCACGTTGGCTTGTCAACCGTGAGAAGATTCATCAGCAGCTTCAAAGCGGAAAGTACAGGTCGACCGCGTTTCAAGAATGTGGCAGAAATACCAGCAGATGCAACAGCTAACGGAATTTGCGATATTGACCAAATGTTGCCAGAATTAAAGAAATGACGAATGTCTTGCCTGGGGGAGCAACGAGAAAGTAAATGCCTCCCGTTCCATCGTCAACAACCTCCATCAGCGAATCGTACACGTTCCTTTGGTCGGCATTCAATGGCGGCACATTCGAACTCTTTCAGTCAGCTCATCTCGATCAATGCTTGATCTCGTTGCAATTCGCGATTGAATGCATCGTGCATCGAACGATTTGACGTTGGTATTCCATTTTCGACAGTAGACTGCCGCACATGAGTACGCACGTGTCTTCGAACAGAAGTTAATTTCAAGATCGAAAATCGAACTTAAATGGAAAATAAAAAAAGAATTGATGACTTGTAAACAAACCTTTTGTTCTATTGACCATTTTTAAATTGAGGTGATAACCATCCTCTCCACGACAGAAAATCAACGGGTATTGAAGTGCATCATATGACCGATGAGTCATGCCTCAGTTGCCTACTATCCCGACGCTTGAGAACAATATCGCGTGATTCCACATTCTTCCCAACAATCACCACTGCGACTTTAGTTATAGTGGGAGCATTTAAATGTCCTGCATGGCAACCAGAGGGTCTTTTGTCTGCTCTGATAATGATTTTGTGTTCGTCGGAATGAATTGTATTCAATGCGGTTTAGAACAATCGGACCAATGCGTTATTCTCATGCAGAAGATTTTGAAATTGTTCGATCATTTCGTGTTTAATCTTTTAACATAATAATTCTAAATTTTCCAAGCATCATAACGAATTTTCCACCTTCCACCAAATCATTAAATCAAGCGATACAGTGCAAAAGTTCTTCGAAAAATCTAAATTTTTCGAGTTTTTACGTAATATGTCGAGATTTCCACCAACAATTTTTCTATTATCCGAAATATTACAGATTAACATCGTCCAAAATTATCAATCATCATTCCGTAATTTTTCGAAAAAAATTTTCTATTTTTCCATTCGAAAGCCACTACGGAATAATTTCACACCAGATTTTAAACAAAAATTCAATTATGGATTTTTATCAAATCAAGTGATACAATGCAAAATTTAAAAGAAAAAATCCAAATTTTTCCGGAATTTTCCGAGTTTTTTACCAAAATCTTGTCTATTTTTCCATTCGAAAAGTCATTTTTGAACTATTATCCTAAATTTTTCACAGTTCCATCGTCCAAATTCAAACATTTTGACTTTTTCCGGAATTTTCCGCATTTTTCAGTAAAAAGTTTCCATTTTTTTATTCGAAAAGCCATTCGTAACAATTGCACACAAAATTCCATACAAAAAGGCAATTTTCGATTTTTCCAATTTTCCGACTTTTCCGGAAGATTTTCCCAAAATTTTCTTTCACATAAACCTTCACCTGGCAATAACTAACAACTGAGAAAAAGTATGAGTTCCATCGTCCAAATTCAAACATTTTGACTTTTTCCGGAATTTTCCGCATTTTTCAGTAAAAAGTTTCCATTTTTTTATTCGAAAAGCCATTCGTAACAATTGCACACAAAATTCCATACAAAAAGGCAATTTTCGATTTTTCCAATTTTCCGACTTTTCCGGAAGATTTTCCCAAAATTTTCTTTCACATAAACCTTCACCTGGCAATAACTAACAACTGAGAAAAAGTTTGAGTTTATATATATATAGAAGAATATAAGATAGAGAACTTGATTTCTATCTATTATTGTTTTATATGAAGGACTACATACAAAGTTAAAAATTAAAACAATTGTAAATTATTTTCCTATTTTTGGTAAAGTTATTTGTATTCGACAAAAACTCCTTTATTGTATTCTTATTATTTTACACAAATTGACTGTAATAGTGTATGGATAAATCATAAAATTTTTATAATTAAAAGATTTATAAATATACCGAAATTCACCAAAATCGGGATACAAAATATACTGCCAACTACTTCTGAAATGATTTTCTTCCTATGCCAAATACACATAACTTCCCTCTTGGTTGGATACCCTACTTTAACTGTAACTAAAAATTGTTTGTAATCTCAACCACTTCTGTTGTCATTACTTTGCTTGCCTCATCTGTATCTGCCTAGACATTTAACTGTGTACATGCCACTCCAACATATTGACACGCCTAAAAGTTCAAGGTTACCATTGAGTGTTTTTTTTTTATTGTTTTATAATTTCATGTCTCGCATTAACCGAGAATTTCTTAGATGAACACGATGACACACAACCGATAGAGGACAAGATGTGGGATAGATGCCTTCGAGAGTTGTGGCGAAATAACAAAACAAATATTGCCGAGACACATGCGAGCGGCATAATAATTATAATTACAACAGCAGAAACAGAAGCCACAGATGGTAGCTGATGATATCCATATGTGAATCCTTTGGTGTGTGTGTGTGTGCATAAAGTAATAAGATGTTAATTTACTTAGTAAATTAATGTGTCAATCCAGAAAATGTGCGTTGTCTGTAATATGGAAATGTGCTGTGTCATTACAACTGAGAGTGCCTGCCAAAAGAAACGGTGACTGTTAAGATCACATCTTATAACTTCAAATGCTTTGAAGCAGATGTAACTGTCAAAATTTAAACAAGCGGAGGGAGTTATTTGATATAACCATAAGCTGAAATGTGATTGGAAAACTGCAAAGATTGTAAACTTAAACTTTGTTTTTGAAAAAGATTATTATTTACCTGTTTTTTAATTTTTGAAAGACAACACAGTGCAACACACTTTTTCGGGGGTGAACCAAACCAATATCAAACGATAGCATTTGACCTCAGTAACAAAACCCTAAACTTCACTTTGCTCCACTACGTCACAATTTTTTTTTACAGTGGTTTGAAGTTCTATTTTTTTGGTCAAAAGTCGATTCAAAGAATATGAAAAATCATCCATAAAAATACTTTTAGGGTATTTCTTGTCTTCAGAGACCTATATTAAAACAATCAGGGGAATATTTTCTCGGAACATTTTAACCCTCTATCTCCCGCCCGTATGGGACTTTTTTGACCCAATTTTGAAAAACTTTTTAAAAGTCAACTTTGTACGGAGGTCAAGGCTTAGAATCGTCAATAGAAATATTTTCCGGAAAATTCCACTAAGAGTCACCCAAGACAAATAGCCTCTATGAGTCAAAGGTTCCAAAATAAATTCAAAATGAAATGTTAATGGAATGATAAAAAATATATTTTTGAGCAAACAGTGCCACACACTTTCTCGGGAGTAAACTAAACCAATGTCAAACAATAGCATTTAGACTCAGTAACAAAACCATAAACTCAATTTTCCACTACGTCACAATTTTTGTTTACATTGGTTTAAAGTTTGATTTTTTTGGTTAAAAGTTAAATAAAAGAAAATTAAAATCATGTGTTAAAATAGATATCGGTTAGTTCATGTCTTCAGAGACCTACATTAAAACTTTCCTGGGAATATTTCCTAGGAACATTTTAACCCTCTATCTGCCACCCATGCTGAACATTTTGAGAAATTTGTCTTCTAAGCTGCTTTTTTAAAATTCATACTAAGATGTCCCATACAGGTGGGAGCTAGAGGGTTTAAATGTTCTGATGCAATATTCCCCAGAGAATTTTAATGTATGTCTACGAAGACATGAACTATCCCAAATGTATATTTACACATGATTATTCAAATTCGTTGATTCGACTTTTTACCAAAAAAAATCAAACTTCAAACCACTGTAAAACAAATATGTGCCGTAGTGGAACAAAATGGAGTTTAGGGTTTTGTTAATGAGGCTAAATTCTATTGTTTGATATTGGTTTGGTTCACTTCCGAAAAAAGCTTGTTGCAATCTTTGCTCAAAAGTAATTTTGATTTTATTTTATAACCTTTGACTCGTAGAGGCTATTTGTCTTCGGTGACTCTTAGTGAAATTTTCCGGAGAATATTCCTATCAAAGATTCTAAGCCTTGACCTTCCTTCAAAGTTGACGTCTAAACAGTTTTTCAAAATTGGGCCAAAAATATACCACACGGGTGGCAGCTAGAGGGTTAAAATGTTCCGAGGAAATATTCCACTGAATGTTTTAGTATAGGTCTCCGAAGACATGAAATACCCCAAATGTAGTTTTATAGATGATTTTTCATATTCTTTGAATCGACTTTTGACCAAAAAAATTCAAATTTCAAGCCACTGTAAAAAAAATTTGAGACGCAGTGGAGCAAAATGGAGTTTAGGGTTTCGTTACTGAGGTCAAATGCTATCGTTTGAAATTGGTTTGGTTCACATCCGAGACAATGACCCTCAATTTGTATCATAGTGCTATTCAAAACTTGAGTCTAAAGCTTATATCTTATACTTTGTAAGCTCTTATTGTAGCAATTATCTCGTTTTCTATTTGTACATCTGGTAAATGGCGCTTTACGTACCCTCAAATACATTGTATCACAGATGTAAAGTTACACACTCGCCGGCATTTATGTGTGGTGTGTATTTGCATTCACTGTGTAGAAAATATATCTATCCCTTAAAATCACAAAGATATTATGGTTTACCACCATAAATAACCGAAGCTGCCATCATCCTGTGTTTAACCACAAATGTAGGTTACTGTTGTTGTTTGTTTGTCCATTGAAGGCGAACAATAATAAACAGAAATAAATTTATGTAACTATAGACGTAAATGGTGCACAATATGTAACATATTAGCGATGCATAAGAGAGATAACACAATAATAATAATAGTGTCTATTAGCATATAACTAAGCACTAGGGTGGATTCTTATGTTGTATGAAACATTTAGTATTTAGGAATTTTCGATAAATTTTAAAATTTCCACGTCATTTTCAATTATAACTTACCTTTCAGATAAATTAATTATTAAATTAATAACATTTATTATCACAATGCAACACATAACAGCTTTGAGAGAAAGATGCAAATATTTAATATTTATAGTAAGTTTTGCACCAATATCATGCATACAGTTTAACTGCATTTGAATTGAATAAAATGATGTTTAGTTTACTTTTTTGTCTAGAGACCTTTGTTTCAATCTTATCACAATACATACATCGAATTATATATAACTTTACTGTTATGTTGTTATGCTTGTATAATATCTTTTGTAAATGATGATCTATATATACGCTGACTATACAAATGTCTGTTAAACGTCAATGCGTCATGGGTAATCATAAACCGATTTACTTCGAATTTTGGCTATGGTATTTGTAGATTTAATTCCATGCGCCTCCACAGATTACTACTTGGAACTTGGAACAAAGCTCTATATTAATTATCATATTATGCATACTCGTAGGTTTATTATCATATATGTGCAAATTAAGTAACGCCCACTGTTGCAGACCAACATACCACAAACATACCACTCAGTGAAGACGTTTCGAAGAATATCAACAACAACGTAATGAGATTACAGTCATGGGGTATAGTATTGTATACGGTCTAGATTGACTGTACTTGTATTTATGTGAATTTATAAAGTGTATTTATTCGTCGTCTTTTAAAATTTATGAAACTCACAAATATAATGATTTAGACTACGAATGAGGGTTCTATCGGACGTACAAATACATTAGAATATGTGGTTTAAAGAAATTGTGACAAAATGTACCATTTGTCCACCACATTCTGTTCTTTTTCTTATTTGGCAGAAACATGAGAATCATCCATCCGTTGCCGCACTTAACAAAAGAATTCCGTTCTCTTACGCTCTGTAGATAGTTTGTCATACCAAGTTTAGCTAACAGCTCTTTTACCTAGCCCATCCAACGACGGTTTGGTCGATCCCTACTGCGAGTTTATTGCCTAAAACTTCTCGAGTAGAATCATTTTCGTCCATTTGTACTTCTTGTCCCGGTCAGCCCGTTTGGTCTATTTGTACGCGCTTGACTACGTCGATGTCCTTAGCAAAGTTGTAGATATTGAAAAGGAGAAAAAAATTCCTATTAATCTATAGGTTTAAGAACATGAGAACATAGATGGAATGCGGCAACTTATGTCCTTTGTGTGTAAACAGTTGACGACAACATAACAATTCTTTATCGATAATACTCCTGACAGACAAGTTTATCGACAGATTTATTTTGTCTAAACGCGTCTTTACACTAACTTTCGTATATACTGACTTAAGTATGAGTAATAAATACAATTTCACATAACTCATACGCTCGAATGAGTAGAATTGATGCAAAATTTCTTATTTTTGAGGCGTCTTTCATGTGCGTTTCTCAGGATTGAGTCCCAAAATCATGTGTTGTACTGTGTTATCAACGCACAAGGTGGTGGGTGGCACCACCATAATTGCATGCATGTTTCTTTGATGCTCTGCCTATATAGTTTACAGTTTATGTTTGTGTTACTATCCCCGAGTGAAACCGAATGGTTATTTTGATGATGCCAGCTGGATGGGGTGCTTCGGCACCTTGCAAATTATGGTGAGTGAGGCCAACCGAATGGGGAGCTAGCAGATGGTGGTAAAGGAAATTGTTGTTGCCGCAGTTTATCGAGGATGGGTGAGTTGGCGGCCGGAAAGGGAACTTCGGTTCTTATCAGATGGCGTTGTGGACGTCTTATTTGGTGTATGGATGTGACTAAGTTATTGTCATATGACTAAAACATGGTGATTTCTTTCTTTGTTCTTAATTGCCAGCAGCAACAGAAATTCATCTATCAGTAGCCGCACGTAGAAAAAAATTCCAAGCGATTCGGTCTTTTACGCTCAGTAGATAGTTAGTCACACCAAGTGTAGATTACAGCTCTTTCACCTGGTCTATCCAACGACATTTTGGTAGCCCCATCCTGCGCTGCCCAGAGAGTTTATTGACGAACACCTTTCGATCTAGTACATTTCATCAATTCGTACAACGTGCCAAGACAGCGCAATCGGTTAATTTCAACACGCTTGACTACGTCTATATCGTTGTACAGATCATACAGCTCGTGATTGATTTTACAGCGATACTCGCCGTTAACGATAATGGGTCCAAGTATTTTGCGAAATATTATTCTCTCGTAGACTCTCAGAATAGATTGTTCCGCTTGTTTTATTACCCAGGATTCTGCATTGTGTGCAAGACAGGTATCATCAGAGTCATTAAAACGCTTGCTTAGCGCATAGTAGCAGCGGTTTGCGATTAATACGCGTCTTTTGATTTCCAGGCTGACATTATTATTTTTGTTTATGGCGGAGCTAAGATAGACACAATCATCTACCACTTCAAAGTAATAGTTGTCAACATTCACGCAGCATCCCAGACGAGTGGACTCTTTGTTTGTTGAAACAAATAACTTGGTTTTGTCCTCGTTTATAACCAGACCCCATTTCCGCCGACTGCTTTTCAATGCTCGAAAAAGCCGCAGTAACATCTCGCAATCCACGTCCAATGATATGTATATCATCGGCATACGCGAACAACATGTGACTTTTGTTGAAGATGGTACCGTTCCTGTGTATAGCAGCCTTTCGTATGATTATATCCATTACGATGTTGAAGATATCGCAGGACAGACTATCGCCTTGTCTAAAGCCTCGCTTGGTAGAAAATGGCTTTGAAAGATTTATGCCAAATATCACTGAAGACTTCGTGTATGGCAGTATCATCCCGCAAAGTCGTATTAGTTTCGCGGGGATACAAAACGCAGCCTTAGCTTCCAACAATTTCTGTCGTATTGGACTGTCGAATGCAGCTTTGTAATCGATGAACAGATAGTAGGTGTCGATCTGGATTTCTTGGCTCTTCTCCAGGATTTGTCACAGTGTGAATATCTGGTCGGTCGTGGATTTACCAGTTCTAAAGCCACACTAATAAGGTCCAATCAGGTTGGCCAGAATGGGCTTTGGTCTTTAAAATAACTCACTAGACAAGACCTTGTATGCGATGGGTAAAAGACTAATCCCGCGATAATTCGAACAAACACTTAGATCGCCTTTCTTAAGCACGGGACAAAGGACACTCAGATTGCAATCATCAGGTATGCACTCCCTGCGCCAAATCGTGTTTACGAGCTGGTGCATGCATGTTACCAGCTCATCGCCGCCGGCTTTAAAAAGCTCTGCCGGCAGTCCATCAGCTCCCGCAATTTTAATATTTTTAAGCCGTGCAATTGCAGTGCTGATCTCGTTTTGGCTCGGTAGTGAACAGTCTACTCCATCGTCGATGATTGGTGTGAATTTGTCACTTATGCTGCTATCGGGAACGAGTAGAGATTGAAAGGGTGCGCTCCATATTTGCAGCACACTCTGAGTGGCCGTGGCCAGATTTCCGTCTCTGTCCTTACAGATGGGGATCCCTGTTCCAAAACCTTTGCTTTTTGACTTTTGGTGGGCTTCACCTATAAGCCTGTAATTTTCGATATCCTGTCTCTCTCTTCCTTGCATAGACGCTTTCTCCGCTTGAAGAGGCGTTTTCTCTCCCTCCTCTTCTCATTATATCGTTCCCTCACTGCAGGCGTTACCATTGGATGCAGTTTTGCCCCGTACAAGGGCTTTCCACAGTATTGTTTTTCATAACCCTATATGGTCGTTGCGGCAGTAATGACCATACAATCCTCAGAATGCTGCCACTGTAGGTTAGGTTAACTTAATTCGGCAGCCACATTCAACACAGCTCACTTGGGTCCTAGTATGAGTCCTGTTGTGTTCCTATTCTGTTCCGTCAACTTCACTATCAAGCCATTTCGTTGCTCTGATGAAGGCATGGATGTTCCGCAGATCACCTACTGATAGACAGGTATTGTCTAGAAGTATTCGATCACCAAGCTTTTCATATCTCAGGTCACCAAAAGCAGGGCAGTGACATTGAAGATGCTCCGTGGTCTCCTCTACTTCCTCATCATTGCAGCTTCTACAAAAATCGTTGTTTCAACCTCTTAGCGTGTTTACCAACCGGCCAGTGACCGGTTATTACAGGAACATCACTTCAGTAGGACTCTGGACAATGCTGCCACTGTATTTTCAGAATTAGGGGGGTTCTTGAATTAAATTGAGAGAGTTGGTTGCAATAGGCATTGGCTATATCGGTGGTGCGCAACTTTGTGATGCCAAGCTTTCTTTGCGCTTGGTTACGAGCGGTTTTAGCTCAACTTAATAGCGTGTGATGTTGTTGTGTAAAATGTATAGGCATTGGCTATCTCGGCATTATAAAACCTTGCTTTGCCTTGTATAGATTCCTGTGCGTTATGTTACTATCATTTGGTAGTGCGTTTCCATATTTGGATCACACGTTCACGACGCTTGAGATATGTCTTCCATCGATTACTAAATGATGAGTTTGGTATTTTGTCTTTTAATTAGGCGACATATAGATTGCATGTTAGATTCCATACACTTACTATGTCTCTTGGCGTCACAAAGCTAACCAGTATAAATTCATCATTAGAAGTGTTGCTGTATAGACTATAGTTTCCCAACTGTTGAACTAAGAGGTTGTTTCCTATCTATTTTAGTAAGAACAACTTTAAGAACAATTTAAATGTCATTGCCAGAGCAGCAGCGATATATTTCCTCCGAGCTCTCATACTTTGTCTTTCGCCGGGGCGTGTACACAAATCTTATGCTGCATAGTGGCTGTTCGGCCATGTATAGATTTAAACAGCGATACTAAGATGTCTAGATTGTAGGTGCCCTTAAGATGTATAAGGGCACTTACATGTTTATCGACGATTGCGAACGTCACTGCTTGAAAAGCTTTTACTAGACATGCCGAGTGACTCGATTCTATACTGCGAAGTTGCCTCTCGACAACATCGAGGGGGCCGGCAATGAAAGAAAACTGTAAATGACTGGAGGCGAGAGTCGAAACCGGGATCTTCCGCATAGTAGTAGCGTATTCTTACCATCATGTCACGGCCGGTCCCTTAGTCTAAGTCTCTTACCCACTATGATTTCACATTCAAATTCGTAACTTGCTGCTTGGCAGCTATAAAAGATGTCACAATCTATTTGCTGTGTAATCTCTTACAACTTTAGATAATTGTGGCGGTATTGAGGTAATAATTCAGCTGTAAACTAGACCTAAACCTATAGATTTCAGTGTATAGGTTCCGATTCGATATGTGTATTCTGATAAAAACGTATACATATAAAAACCAAGTCCACAAGTTCATTCCATATTCTTGGTATAAAATATACTCTGATTAAATTATCTGATGATTCAT
The DNA here is from genome assembly GCA_964034835.1 of Muscina levida. Taxonomy (NCBI): domain Eukaryota; kingdom Metazoa; phylum Arthropoda; class Insecta; order Diptera; family Muscidae; genus Muscina; species Muscina levida. The sequence goes on along the minus strand of CAXIUB010000299.1, from coordinate 11,016 downwards.
ATTCATCAACAGTAACACCATCAACCGGTACTGTTAATACATTTACCCATACATATACGCTCGCAACTATACATTTCTATATAAAGGAATGTGCTGCTGCATATACGCATACATACATATGTATTTTGTGTACTCACACAAAAACATTTATATTTATATATGTAAATTAGAAAGAACTCGTGTTTGCATCTATTATCGCTGTTTATATTCTTTTCATGTTATTGTCCACAAAAATTTCACAAGTGAATTCACATATTTGCATAAATGTTCTTTAGGTTATAAACGACAAACGGCAACAACAAGTCTGCCAATACCAAAATAGCAAAAAAAGAAAAAACGAACACATCATCAACAGCAGCAGCCGCAACATTGAGAATAGAAGAACACTACCATTGCCAAGACAGTCAGGCAGTCAGATATCAGCGACAATATCCTTGTCGACATAACGATAAAGTAACATGCAACAAGTACGCACTGCGTATATGTGTTCGTTACACATACATCTATAGTACAACCATATAATACGTAGTGATACAACACATTTGGCGAGGGGGCAACAACTGTGAAGGACATCTGTCTTTGCTCACTAATCAGACAGCCAATGGTATGGTTGCGGTTGCTTGTTAGTGGCATTGTTTAGCATTTAACATGAGAAAGTGCAGTTAATGATTACGAGGAGGATGATAATAACAATTAATGCTATATAATAACAACTTTTTAGCTATTGGGGGTATAGGGCAGTATATATACTACCAAAGCTGTTAATATTATGCCTTAGAAGGTCGATCGAACTCGAATAGAGGATGCAATTTCATTTAATTGCATACTTTACAATTATGTGGTCCACCTACTTTTACACTAAAAATGACACAGACGATTTACGGTAACAATAGGACGCCACTTTGTGCTACCTATCCAACGCTACAATGTATCTTTTGCGCAGTGTCTCGGATACCGCATAATCATACGAAATGCGGAAGTCAATAAGCATCGCAGCTGCACTAAGACCACGTTACACTATTATTTCTAAGGCGCAAACAAAGCCAAGTCCATTAAGGCCTTATAAATTGACAAACATTTTTAAATTTTTAACATGCAACTACCATGCGGAAGATCCGTGTATCGATTCCTGGCTACCGTCATCTACATTTTTCTTTCATTGCCGGCCCCCGTCGATGTTGTTAACAGCAACTTTGCAGTATAAGTGTCGAGTCAATCGGCCAGTCTAGTAAAAAGCTTCTCAAACAGTGACGTTCGCATTCGTCGATAAACAAGTAGATGCCGTTTGTTGTGAATCTATAATAGAAAGCGTGTTAATTCACAACAACGCGAAAAGCTATCCAATACCTCATTGATGGGGGTTAAAGAGAAATTAAGTAAGTAATTGCATCAGGCAATGTTCTATTGCATAATGAAGCTTTCATGCCGATGGCTTAACATATTAAATAGACCCTGTTGAATAGCTATAATATGTTTAGCCAACTTTGTTCAATCGGTTTGCTTTGTTTTCATTTTGTTGTTTTTCTTTATGCCACTAACACAGAATATTGGCAACATTTCAAAATTTTGCTTTGAACTCAGTGCTTATATGCCATCATCTCTGCCACTGGCATAATCCTTAATTGATTTTAAATGAAATAATAGCAAAAGCACAAGCACATGAAAAAACACACTGTTGTGGGCTTCTATACACAGGAGAAGAAAAAAAAATAACTGTTGCGAACTGGTTGAAAACTTGTTGCATGTTGCCGACATATTCATTAACTGAGTTTTTTTTATTGCTTCAAAGTAGAAATTAACCGAACTTTGTAGACTCAAATAACATATACCGCCGCAACCAGTTGCATATACTTACTTACATTATGTATAAATAAAATATATAAGGATTAAACCACACATAATCTATATACATATATAAAAGGCTTGAGTGACAGACTTATCTCTCCCCAGCCCAAACGGCTAAAGCATGAACCGTGAAATTTGGCACGCACTAAGAAGGGATTTTTGGATATTCGGACTGAAAAGGGGTAAAATGGGCGTGGCACCACGCCATACAGCAGGAACTTTAAAATGACTGTATCTTTTTAACCACTATAGGCACGAAGTCAAGATTTGGTACCAATATCGGTCGTATAAGAAAAAATACTTTGTTTGTGGAAAGTGGGCGGTGCCACACCACTTTTTTAAAAATAGTAATATTGGGACCGGCCGTGGCATAGTGGTTAGAACACGCGACTTCCATGCGGGAGATTGCAGGTTCAAACCTGGCTCCAGTCATCTTAAAAGAAAAAAAAAAAAAAGAAAATTTTCTTTCATTGTCGGCTCCCCTCGAATGTTGTTGACAGCAACTTCGCAGTATTAAGCGTCGATTCAATCGTCGTGTCTAGTAAGAGCTTCTCAAACAGTGACGTTCGCATTCATCGATAAAAAAGAGGTGCTGTTAGTTGTGAATCTAAAAATAGAAAGCGCGTTAATTCACAACAACGCGAGAACTATCCCATACCTCATTCATGGGGTGCAAAGGGAAATTAAGTAAGTAGTAGTAGTAATATTGCCCAAATACATGGACCGATTGCAATTGCATTTTCTATGAGTGATACTGTACATGAAAACATAATTAGAAAAAGGGGCGTGGCACCGCCCACACAAACCGAAATTTCAATCAGTCTTATCTCAAGAGTCATTAGAGGTATGATGATGAGATTTGTTACATATGTTACTGATATAAGGAGGATTACGTTTCGCTGTAAAATGAGCGGTGCCACGCCCCTTTTGAAAAAATCGTTATCTGGGCGAAATAAATGAACCGATTGCAATAAAATTTTCACTGTATAGTACTATCCGTAGGGTCTCTATCATAGGCTACATGAAAACATACTTAGACTGTATGAAGATGAGATTTTTCTACATATGTAAATGGTACATGGGGGATTACGTCTCGCTGGGAAATGGGCAGTGCCACGCCCCTTTTGAAACAATTGTTATTTCGGTCATGTTAATAGCTAAGAACGGATTTTTGGAAACCCTTACATTTAAGGGTTAACAATTATAAATGAAGGGTAAAGTTGTATCATCACCTAAACCAATCGGCTAATGGTTTAATCGCGAAAAATGATATGGAAATTCTTACTATCAAATTGGATTGAAGTATTCTTTTTGTTGATGTTTCTGGGTAAAAAAAAATGAAAGAAGGAATACAAATGTTACTATCGCCCAGACCAAACGGCTAATGATGTAATCATGATAAGTTATATAGGCTTGCTCCCTATGGAATTAGAACGATGCAAGGAAGGTTTTCGAAATTCTTACCTTTTAGGGGTAAAAAGGACTGAAAAGGGATAAAACTGATAATAAATGGCTAAAGGTATGGTCTCAAAAATTTAAGTGAATATTTTAGTTGTGCGATGTGAAGTTATTCTTAGAAATTCATTCTTTAGTTGTAAAAATACCGAAAAAGAGATAAAACTGGAACTAACGCCCAGACCAAATGCCTAAAGGTAGAGCTACGAAAATGTATATAGAGAGCAGCCAGATGGGATGTTTAGAAATTCGATCATTTAGGAGTAAATAGGCCTAATAGGAATAAAACTGATATCATCCCCAAAAAACTAAAGCTATAAATGTATATGGGGATGCTTCCTATAGAATTAGAAGGGATACCAGTTAATTTGAGTTGTGCGATACGAATGTATCTTTTGAAATTCTTACTTTTAGGGATAAAAAGGGACTAAAGTGGTACAAGCACTAAGACCAATGAGATAAACCTACAGTCACATAAAGCGTTTGAGTTTTGCCTGTATTGCTAAAATTCATAAAAATGTTCATTGTAAGTACGGGCGAAGCAAAGCAAACCGGGAAAGCTAGTATGATATAAAAGACATCTAAGTAGTAACTTCGTTCATTGATAATTAAGATATTATTTTGCTGTGCAATGTGTCCAGGGAAGTGAAATTATCCTTAAACAACGCTGGCTGCTAAGAATCTTTATTAAGCCAATTTATAATACAATGGAAATACTTTAGAAAATTAATTTCATTAACAAATTTCATATAGGCATACGGAAATTAAGAAATTATTTAGTATTTAACAGCAGGTAAACTGGTTTTAATGACATTGAAAAAGGAGGAGGTCCTTGAAATCTTTAAAAATCCCCTCTTCAATAAAAAGTATTCATATGTTCTGATAATAAAATTGAAAATAAATATAACCATAGTACAACACATGATTTTGGGACTCAATTCTGAGAATTGCATGTAACAGTAGCCCCAAAAAGAAGAGCTTCTGCATTATTATTTTAATGATTATTTACTTAACAGGCCCAATACAACTTACGAACGTGGTTCATAAATTTGAGGCCTGAATTATTAAAGAATTCCACACGCTTCGGTCTTCTGCGTGCGTTCTCCAGTTAGTCCTACCAGATGGTGGCACGTCACCAACGACTTGGTCCTTCCAACGAAGTTTGGGTCTCCCTGCTCTGCGCCGTCCTTCAGGTTCGCCTTCAAACACCTTTCACGCTGGAGCATTTACATCCATCCTGGCAACAAGTCCCAGCCATCGTAGTCATTGGATTCTGACTCTTTTAGATACGTCTATGTCGTGGTAAAGCTCACTCAGCTCATGGTTCATCCCATAGCGAAACTCGCCGTCGACACAGATATTTCCATATATTTTTCGGAGTACTTTTCTCTCGAATACTCCCAGGTTTTGTATGTCCGTTGCCGTAAGCACCCGCGATTCGGCAGCATACAACAGAACGGGTAAAATTGGCACCTTGTCTAGCATTTCTTAGTAGTTCGAGATAAGGTGGTGTTACTAAAGTGCTGCCAAAGTCCGTAACAACATATATTGTAGAGCACTATTATACGCTTGATTTCTTGGCTGACACTACTTGTCTTATTGACAGAACATCCGAGGTTGGTAAATTCATCTACAGCCTTAAAACAATAATTGTCAACGTTCAGGGTGCGTTCCCATCGAGAGGACTCTTTGTTAGTCGAAATCATTATTTGTGTTGTCCTCGTTGACCGCTAAACCCATTTTTGCTGAATCCTTTTCTAGTGACGAGAAAACTGCAGTAACATCCCGCAGATTTCGGCCAACGATGTCTATATCATCAGCATAGGGTAGTGGCATGTGACTCTTGTGGAATATGGTGCCAGACATGTTGACACCAGCATTTCTCATCACCTTCTCCCTAATTATATTAAATAGTATACAGGACAAGAAATCACCCTGCCTGAGACCTCCTTCTATGTTAAATGGTTAAGAGTGAAAGAAAGGATTTGGTGTTTTCCAAGGCACATGTGCAAAGTTTAATTAGCTTTGCAGGAATACCAAACACAGACATGGCCTCATATAGCCTTTTTCTTATCGGAGAGTCGAAGGCAGCTATGTAGTCGACAAAGAGGTGGTAGTTGTCGCTTTGTTTTTCATGTGTTTTTTTTCAGGATTTGTCGTTAAGTGAATATTTGATCCATCATAGATTTGCCAGGGCTAAAGCCGCACTAATAAGGTTCAATTAGGTTTTTCTAGGTTGGCTTGAGATGTTCATACAATATGCTTGAAAGGATCTTGCACTCAATTGGTAATAGGTTTATTCCATGGTAATTCTTACATTCACTACGATCTCCTTTCTTGCTTATGGGACATAACAGACTGAGACTTTAATCTCTTCTATCCAAATGTTCTCCATTAGCTGATGCATGCTCCTCATCAGCTCTCCTCCGCCTGCCTTAAAAATATCAGCAGGAGACCATCGGCTCCAGCCGCTTTGTTACTTTAAAGGCGGGATATTGCGACATATTTTAATAGCCACTTGAATTTTTTTGTTGAAGGTGGATTTTTAGCTCTTTTTCTATATTTTAACACGGTTATGCTTTTGCAAAAAATACTTTATAAAAAATTAACTTAATCTGTTTTTATTGTAAAAGTGACCTAGTAATTGTGGGTTAAACGTTATTGTATCGCAACAGGCTATTTATTATTATTAAGTTCATATCATATTATATGACAATATGAAGTTTACCCATGCCAGAGCGTATGAGTTATGTGGAATATTATTTATTACTCTTACGTAAGTCAGTATATACGAAAGTAAGTGGGGGCGCGTTTAAACACAAGGAATTTGTCGAAAAATTTTTCTGTCAGGAGTCTTATTGATGACGTCTTGCTCCTAGGTGTCGACAACCGTTCATTCGCAAAATTATCTTTAACAGGAAAATCTGAGCTCATGTCCTAAAACATACAGGTTAATGGTAAAAAATTTTAACTTTTGAGATTTTTATGCCATTTTTTGTGTCCTATTCAATAACTACAACTTTGCTTCAGACACAAAATAGATATTCCGTACGCTATATCGAGAAAAAGCAAAAAAAATCCACCTGAGCAAACAAAATGGCCATTAAATTATTAATGCAGCCAACTTGACAAAACGAATGATGCAGAAAATCTTATTTTTGGGGCTATTTCCACGTGAAATTCTCAGAAATGAGTCCTAAAACAATGAGCTGAAAAGTTGAGTACTGTGTAATATATCATTTAGACCTTCACCATTAAGGGTGAGTATCGTCGTCGAATGAACCATGACGACATCGACGTAGTCAAGCTTCAGCTTACTTAATTTCCCTTTACACATCATGAATGAGGTATGGTAGCTTCTCGCGTTTTTGTGAATTAACACGCTTTCTATTTTTAGATTCACAACTAACGGCACCTACTTGTTTATGAAAGAAAATCTTTTTTTTAAGATGACTGGAGCCAGTAGTTGAACCTGTGATCTCCCGCATGGTAGTCGCGTGTGCTAACCATCATGCCACAGTCGGTCCCGAAGTCAAGCGCTTTCAACTTACCGAATGTGCTGGTAGTTTGCAATCAATACTCGTCCCTTGATTTCCAGCTCTAGGCTGTGTCGTAGTGTAAATATTTGGTCGGTCGTGGATTTCCATAGGTCTTAAGCCATACTAACAAGGTGCAATCAGATTCGCTGGGATGGATTTTAGTTTTTTACATAACACACTAGACAGGGCATTGTATGCGATGGGTAAAATGATGATCCCGCAATAGTTGATACACACACGGGGATCGCCTTAAGGACAGGACATAGAATACTCAGATTCCGGGCATGCATTCCTCTAGCTAAATCGTGCTTATAACCTAGTGCATGCACGTTGTCAGCTCATTGCCACAGTCCTTATAAAGCTCTTTCGGCAGTCCATCGACTTCCACAGTTTTATTATTTTTAAGCCGTGCTGATTTCGTTTTGGCTCGGTGATTAACAATCTCTTTCTTCGTCGATGACTGGCGTGATTTCGCCTTCGGGAATGAGCATAGGACGAAAGTGTTCCCTCCATTTTTGCAGCACATTCTGTGTGCCCGTGATGGGGATCCCTGAACTAATTGTATGAAATTTCCAATCTACGCATTAGGTAATAATACAGCTTCGCTGAAAGGCCTCATACGATTTACACTGCACTTAACATCGCAAAAGGTCCTTAAACAACAAAAAAATTCAATTTGATGCTTTCTTTTAAATTTTTCAAAATAAAAAAGTTCCATTTCCCCCCGCCCCTAGAACCCTGTAAAAGTTATTCACCTAACCGTTAACATGTTACATTTTAAACACATAACATTGGCCAACAGCGCTCAAACATGCCTTTTCCACCACCCCGCTTGCAAAAGGCCATCCGTCCATTTTGAAGAAAATGTAATTTCCTTTTCCGTAATATTCCCCGTATTCCGTTTTGTATGTTGTAACAATAACAACAACCGGATTCTAGAACATGAGTCCGCTGATGAACAAGTATAAAATCTCAAGAACAACACAATGATAGGGTTTCCTTCATGTTACTTCAACATTTCATTGCCAATGAAATAACAAGCTAACCAAGGATGTAATATTGAACGGCAAAGAAAACAAAGAATGTATTTATTTGTTAACGTAACTTAACCCCCCTCACATTGGCGTAGTGTGTGCTGATGTCTGTATGCTCTATTGAATGGCCATAGAGTTCGTTATTCAATATACCATATATATGTATGTGTGTATTAATTATAAAGCGGAGAACATGATGACGCTGTCCAATGTTAACATGTTAAATAACGGCCATTCAGTGGCCATTAGGTTAATATTAAATGAGAGGCTATTAATGGTATTAAGTATGAAAAGTGTTTTGTAATTGACACTTACGTGTATGTTAATTATAATAGAAATGACAGGTGTTGCACTTTTTTTAGTTGCAGCAAAGTGAGTACACATTGATTTTCAGTGCAACAATATGGGAAATTTGATATTTTTTGGTATTGACCATAGTTACCTAGAGGAAAAAGGTTAAAACAAAACTCTTATTTATTTTTAAACGATTAAAACTTCATTTGAAATGAATCTCTAAAGAAAATGCCATTGAGGATAGGACTGGACTTCGAGGTGGTGAGTTAATATCAACTCTTTTGGAAAGTTCTATGGCATGGCAATATACCCATGTGTCCCCTTTGGTCTTCAAAGAGTAAAGACCAATAACACATTGCAAAAGCCCATCAGGGGGGTGAGAAATTCCAAGTCAGGATAGAGGTACTGGTCTAGCATAGTAAAACATCCAAAAGATGTGGTATTCTCAATTTTTTTATTTTATTTGTTCGCTTAGTTTCTCAGTTATAACTCAAGAACTATTGGTAATTTTTCAATTTCAGCTGAATTGTATCTAAGGCTTAAATGAATAATTTCTGTTAATGTATCCATTGAACTAAATCTTAAAAATATTGTCTTTTATCGATTTTTTCATAAATTTTCACTTATAACAAAATTTCTGGTCTCATCCTATTACACAACGCAAAAAATTTTCACGGCTTTTAAATAGTTGATCCTTATGTAAAATTTCATGCTGAATTAAAATTTGCTCTCAGATATGTGAAAAGTAGAACGGTTTTTGAGATATCGTCAAATTTCCATTTTTAGTGTTTTACTAAAATGTAATTTTTTCTGGTTTTAGTTCAGAGTTAAAGAGAATATGAAAATGCAGACGAAATCTTAATTTTGAGCCAAAATGGCATATTAGACTTGGCAAAACTTTTTGATAGAGCTAGAGAGATACAATTTGATAGCCAAACAGTTCTTGACAACGCGAACATGAATATGAAGACTAAATTTTAATTTTGAACCCAATGGGCACGGTGGGCATGTCAATTTTGTTGAGCTACAATTTGATACCCAGATAGTACTGAACAATACGAATATGCAGACGAAATTTTAATTGTTCACCCAATTGGCAAAGTGGGCGTCGCAAATTTATAGCACTCGACAACGCAAATACGAATATGCAGACGAAATTTAAATTTTGGAGCAAACGAGCGTATTGGGCTCGTTAGAACTCGACAACGCGAATATGAATATGCAGACGAAATTTTAGTTTGGATCCTATTGGTATATTTGTTGTTGTGCAAAACTTTTTATACCCACACCCTACGGGAAGGAGGGTATATATCATTTGATTCGACCCAAAAGTGTAACAAATAGAAGGAGTCACTTTAGATCCTAGGTTTCTTTGAATCAAATTCGATTCATGACTTTTTAAGTTGTTTTAGTCATGTCCGTCCGTCTGTCCGTCTGTCTGTCTGTCTGGCTGTGCGCACGATAACTTTCGAAAGACGCAACCAAATGATTTGAAATTTTGCACGAGCTAATATTTTTACAAAACTACTTACGGTATTGCAAATGTTCTACATGGCCCGCCCCTTCTTGTACCTCCCATACAAATACATAATTCCGCCCACTTAAGAAATCGAGTAATAATATCAATACACCCAACGGGATCGTACCCAAATTTTGTATTTAGTAAAGCTATAACAGAATAAAGTTTTGGAAAAAAATTTGGAAGTCTAGCCACGCCCCTTCTGGTACGTCTCATACCCATCTCGTACCGCACACTTTAGAAATCGATACATATTAGTAATAGACCTAACGCGATCGTGCCCAAATTCTTTATTTAGTAAAGCTATAAGAAAAAATCTGTAAGTCTAGACACACCACTTCTGGTACCCCCCATACAAATGTATCACTTCGACCACCTTGGCGATGGAGTAATTATATCAGTACACTCGACATGATCGTGCCCAAATTCTGTATTTTGTGAAGCTATAACACAGTGCAACAGTGAAAAAAACACCCGAACGTGACTATATTGGTTCGATAGTACAACCGGAGCTGAGTAAAACCTTAGCTCAGTTTGGCTAGATTGGCTACCAACATTTTTTTTTGGCCCTCGTAACTTTTTGAAATCCCTTGGATCCCTTGAAAAAAGGTGACATCAGTTTTTGGCCAACAGTTTGTACAGTGTTTAATGTAGCTCTTTCTCTTCTTAAGCAAAGTTGTAGCTAATAGTCCGCTTAAGAAATTGATATAAAAAAATGTTCCAAAAAAACTAGACATCCCTCGTTTATTTTCAAAAAACTTCGAAAAAATTCTAATTTTTCACTATTTTGAATATAAGTCGTAGGGAGTCCAGATTTTTTGCATACTCTTTTCAGTGAAATTGTGGTTTAGGTAACACCGAAAAACTTCTCTGAACAAACCCATGCAATCTGAACAAGTCTAGGGTATTAAATGGCTCTCAAACACACTACCTACTTTAAACAAATCAGTTTTTTTTTGGAGTTTTGGGTCATTGTGCAAAGTTTTTGCTTGGTATATTTACCAAAAATTTACTTATTGTGTAACTGAACCACTTCTGTAAACAAACAATATGATCGGAATACTCCACCCCTTTAATTGTTCACAAAGAGCATTAGGGTGTTCCTTACATGGCATTTTTTCGAATTTCGTTAAAAATATGTATTAATTGCGATGTTGGTCATCTAGCTTCACCTTACATTTGTTTTTGCTAAAATTACGAATATATTGTGAACAATTTTGTATCGATACTTAGGCATTAGGGTGTGCCTCAATGAGGTTAAAGTTCGAATTTGTTCTGAAATCAGTTTATTGCAGCTATCGAACCTCAAGTACTGTAATGTAGGTAGCAT